>JAPWTK010001021.1:0-102018 GCA_029963805.1 Aromia moschata | reverse complement strand
GACCTCACTGTATAATACATGTAATACCAGAAACTAATATTAAATCTAATAACAAAATCAATAGATTCACTTGTTCATTGTGGTGAAAATATATGCTTATATTTTGAGCGTTCGATATCTATTGATGTAATATAGGGTTTTCTAATAGGTACGGGCCGATGTTGACAGGCTGTGGCGGCCATGTAGTTTGGCAGCGTCAAATACGTTGTTTATTATTCAATCACTGCTGCCAATTCACCATGGCAAGTTACACGATTGAGCAGCACGTCCAAATGATAAAACCTTATTATCAAAATGAGTGTTCGTTAGTGACAACGTTGCGTGCGTTGCGCCCATATTCCGGCAGACGCGGTGGCCCTTCAAAGTCGACTCTCCAATGTTTGGTGGTCAAATTGGAGACAACCGGTTCGGTAAACAATCTGCCAACACCAGTACGTCAAAGGAACGCCAGAGCGGCCGAGAACATCGCCGCTGTCCGTGTAAGTTTGCAGGAGAACCCGAGGCAGTCAATTCCTCGCCGTGCACTAGAACTCGGCCTTTCGCAGACTTCAACGGCGAATTTTGCGTCAGGAGTTGGACCTACATCCGTGCAAGATTCAACTGACCCAGGAGCTCAAAGTTAATGACCATAGTCAACGGCGGTTAGTCGCTGACTGGGCTTCGGAACTTTGGAGAGGACCCCAATTTTGGTTGAAAAATCATCTTTAGTGACGAGGCGCATTTTTGGATGAATGGCTATGTTAACAAGCAAAATTGCCGTATATGGGACGACGCCAACTCACATGAGGTTCACCCGGTCGCACTGCATCCATAAAAAGTTACTGTTTGGTGCGGATTTTGGGCCGGCGGCGTCATTGGTCCGTACTCTTTCGAAAACGACTGGTGAGGCCATCACTGTCAATGGCGACCGGTACAGATAATGATAACCAATTTATTTTGGCCGAAATTGAACGATATGGACGTGGACGACATGTGGTTTCAGGATGGCGCTACGTGCCACACAGTGAACGCCACGATGGACATTCTGCATGAACGATTTGGGGGTATCTCTCGCGGAGGTAACGTGAATTGGCCACCAAGATCGTGCGTTTTAACCCTGCTAGACTTTTTCTTTGGGGCTTTCTGAAGTCGCAGGTATGCCAATAAGCCGCAATCGACTGATGCCCTCACATATAACCCATCTAGGTCATCGCACAAATTAGGCCGGATCTATGCGGCAAAGTCCTTGAAAATTGGACCTGTCGCATCCGTGTCACCGTGAGAAGCCGTGGTGGACATTTGAACGATGCCATATTCCATACATAATGGCATACATGGGTGTTTCAAATAAAAAAATAATTTTGCTAATTCCTTACACACAGCTTGTTTATTCCATTTCTACATCGACCCGCCTTTATTGGAAAAACAGACATAATTACTCTTTGCACTCATTTAACGGATCTGTAGATGCGTCATCATTCATTTGTCTTAATTTGGTAAAACCGGTGTGTTTCTTTGATACACCTTCGAACTTATTTTTCAGCTGGCTCATTTATTGGGTCGCCTATAACTTGTAGCAGCGAATTTACTTCGTCCACTATCATCTCATATGAATAGGGTTTGCGATGAATTGGACGCATGGTGTCATCGAAACAAATTAATATTAAACGACAATAAAACAGTTTATTTAAACTTTCATAACAAAAAAAAACTGCCGTCAACCTTTGAACTTGAGAATAATATAAGTTTATCGCAAAGCACCAAATTCTTAGGAACCCACTTAGACAGTAAACTGGGATGGGACGTGCATATTGATCATGTCTGTACCAAGATAAACTCTGCTTACTTTGCTATAATGCAGATGAAATCATGTTTAAATACTGAAGGCCTGCTGAATATTTATTATTGTTTGGCATACAGCCATATTTCAAATAATATAGTCACGTGGGGGGTTGGTAAGTCCATAAATAGAGTTTTCGTAGGTCAAAAGAGAATTATAAGATTAATATTCAACTTAAAATCTATGGAAAGTTGTAAAACCATTTTTAAAGCTAACAATATTCTAACTGTCCCGTCAATTTTTTTATTTAAATGTGCTTTATATGCTTTTAAAAACAAACAGCACTTTTCGCGTGTGGGAGACACTCATTGCTATGGTACTAGACATGGAGATGAGTTACAAATCCCGAAACACAAAACTACTACCTTTAAGAACTCACCTGCTTGTAGATTTATATATGTATACAACAAGTTACCAGTAAACCTAAAAGAAATTGCAACTTATCACGCATTTAAAAAGCAAATCAAATTATTTTTTATTGAAAAGACCCTTTATACCGTAAATGAATTTTTTAAATAATTAATCCATGGTATTTTAACGTCTTCATTCTGTTTTACATGTTTTACTCTGTACTATATTTCATATATGTTATACATTTTATCCATTTTATACATTTTATATATCTTATACAGCTTATACATTTTATACACTCTTATACATTTTATACAATTTGACATATCATATGTACTATTAATGTACTTACAGATGATGAATAAATATTATCATTATCATTATTATTATTATTATTATTATTTGTAGTGACTCCACTAACGACAACGCAGTGTTCTGTAATTTTTGCATGGTGAACATAAATTGAGTTCTTAAGGGCATACCCTCTTTTATTGTTAAGTTTCACACTATGACAGCTACAATCGCGTTTGTCCCTACATAGCAATTTTTCCTTAGACTCTACACATCACGGTCGCGCCGTCATAAAATAAGTCTTCGAGATCACCGATGAATTTATTCACTTTGTCAGCAAATGGTAGTTTTTTAGGCGTTTGCACTTGTGACATTTTATTATTAAAGTAGTACTGACCCCGACGACATAAACACCTCGAATAATAATGCTAGACTGAACCCAATAGTACGCGGGTTCAATGGCGTAAGGGATGCAGTGCACCAATAATATTTCTGGTTTGTGAGTTTGAGTTCTATATAGTTCGATATACAGATACTCACAAAAGTATTCGGCCACGCTAGATATTGACATACAAGAAATAGTTGTCACTGACTGGCAAACAAGAGAAATTAACACAATGATATATGAACATTATGTTTTATTATACCACATAAAAAATGTAATCAAAACAGACACAATTTAAAAACTGCCGACAAAACACGATAAAGTCCAATTTATATGACACAAAAGTATTCGGCCACCAAAAGAAAAATAAAATAGGAAAGGTACAAACAATTTAAAACGGCACATCTAATATCTTGTCCAGTTACTAATACGTAATACAGTTTAGGGTCACTTCCGGGGTCACTCATTATCATCATTCCGGGGTCAACATTACTCCAGTCTGAGATGTTGAGAGATGGTTTTTTAACTCTTCTCGATTGGTAATTCGTTTAATATAGCAGCCATTCCCGCGTTTTACAGGCACAGTGCTTGGGGTCATTATCTTGTTGAAAGATGTAATGATTGCCCAATCCCAATTTTTCGGCGCTGGCCTGTAAATGATGCTTCAATATATTGATATAACAATATTGGTTCAATATTCCTTCAATAAAATGGAGGTTACCCACTCCCGCAGCCGCCATACAGCCCCACACCATGAGCTATCCACCGCCGTGTTTTACGGTAGGTTTTAAGTCTTCCTTATTTAACGATGTACCAGGTTTTCTCCATACAATTTGTCGTCTGGACGAATCAAATATCTCAAATTTACATTCGTCGCTAAAGATAACCTTATCTCACAAAATTTCAGGCTCATTCACATACTGATCAGCAAACGTGAGTCTTTTTTTATCTGTTGACCTTACTAATCCAGGGTTTCCTTCGGGCAACTCGGCCGTTGTAGCGCTTTTTTCTTAAGGTTCGACGTACTGTCCCAGTACTAATATTATTTCCAGTACTCTCCTGAATCTCAGCACATATTGTTCTGTATTGTTCTATGGCACTAGTACTTGGATTTTCTTTTATTTGTTAGAGAATTTGCCTTTCATCTCTTTGAGTTAATATTTAGGGTCGACGTGATCGTGCTGTATTTACTACCGTTTTATCGATTTCATATTTTTTTATTATACTCTGTACAGTACTTCGTGGTATGCCTGTGTCTGTGCTAATTTTACGCTGTGCAATATCTTTTTTTGCTAAGGAGATAAGATTCTGTCTCTCTGGTACGGTGATTTCGCGTACTTTTGGCATTTTATTTGCGTGACAAGGGTACACTGTCTAATAGAGGCACGCAGTCTATACCAATTAATATGTAACCTTTCACACACTAATACTATGGCCAAGAACCCTACTATTTCTACTTGCATTATTCTATTTCCATTCTAAATTGAAAATAGGTAGAAAAAAGCAAGGTTGTCAGATATATTTTCTAAAATTGCTAAGCTCACTATAAGTATACTTCACAAGTATACTTCATACGTCAGTAAACTATTAGTTCGTGACGTTCTTAGAAAGCTAGATTGGAAATATTTTAAAAAAATACATAGATATAAATATATTAGTTAGCATTAAAATAAAGCGTTTAAAATTGCTTGCAAAAATAATTATAAATTAAAACAACTTTATGTATATTACTATACTTAAGAAAATTTTGAAGAGGCGGCAACGCGCTGGCCGGTGCTCCATTAAACTACACACTGGGCAACGATCCAATAGACTATTGTGCGATGTGAGAGTATGCATCGAATACATACATTGCTTAAATACTTATTCGGTCCACTGTGCTATAAAATTTTTACGACGTCGTTAAAATGATTTACGACTTTAGAAATTCTATGTGTTTAAGGCGCCAGTGACGTGTATTTCAGCTAGGTTTATTAACACAGACAATTTTTTAAGATTTTCTGGCTAAATGAGCATTATTTACAGCAATTTATATTACAAATATTAAGAGTTTTGTATGCAGGCCAATTTTAATCTCCTATATTGATTTGAATGAAAAAAAATTATTTCACAATTTTCGAATTTATAAAAGATATATACACGCCCGTGGAATCATAAAGTTGCACCGCTTTTTTGTTCCCCAGGCGTATTTATCATTTTCAATTAAAATTAGAAGGACTATACCTACTACAGCTCTGCATAATTAACTGGCCGAATACTTTTGTGTGTCCGTTTTCATATGTCAAACGCGTTGGTCGGGTAATCCCAGCGAATGTTTTATTCTGTGTCTCCGTTATAATTATCCTTTAATCAAGGAGTAATGGACGAACGTATTTACGCATATTATGCAGTCTCACTTAATTATGAATTTGTTTTTTATACATTCGTTCTTAGAAATAGAAGGGTGGCCGACTACTTTTGTGAGTTTCTGTAATTCTAGACACCCATCATTTATATCGTTTAACTGCTAACAGGCAGGTGTTGTTGTTTTATTTAGTGGCGTGTTAAATAATTATTAAGTCAATTATATACATTTAAATCGCCACATTCCTATTAATTGGCCGATCTTATATAGACACGACCCACACGAGTTTTTCACAGAACTTTATTTATTTTTTATGAAATAATTACTATACCTACCTCATTATCTACCCGCTCATTCTACGGTACCGACCAAATATGGCGATGGAGACGTATAACATAATATCGATAAAGAATTCGCCAGCGGTGAAGAAAGAAAACGCGGAAAGGTTAAGATAATAAAAGTTAGAGATACTAATACAAAAACGAGTCCCATTACGAAATTCCTTATTTAAATACGTTGCGAGAAAAATTATTCTGATACATATAATTATCTAATCTAATTCCAATACATACAGGGTGTTACATTATTAATGGGCAACAGCGAAACCACAGATTCTTTGGAGACAAATATTACGATTTAGGTAGTAACCTAACTTACCTTAGTCGAAAATTTATTGGAAACAAGGATACAGGCTTCCGTAAACAACTTTACGGAAACATTTAAAAAACATTTTTTCACAAAATTTGGCAGTTTTTTGAGCAGAGAAATTTTAATTTGGCAATCATGTAAATTGTGGAGGATCCCCCGCTCCCTGCAGCATTCTGAATAAAGGAAAAATTTTTTGCGCTTTAGAACACTTATGTTTTTATTAAAAATATCGACTTTTACGTCATATATTGACAGACGAGGTAAACGAGGTGTGGCTATTAAATAACCGAACTGCTGTCATAACACTTTTTATTCGTTACCAATTACAGTAGCAACTTTTTCGCCTTCAATGTAATCCCCTTGGCGATCTCTACAGCGCTCCATACTTTTCCATTGCTTGCACCGCTCCATACGCTTCCATACTTACGACTTTTCCATTGCTGAAAGTAGTGCTGGAAGTCCGCTGCTGTCAGCTGGTTCAAAACCTCCGTAGCTTTTGCTTTAACCGCTTCCACACTTTGGAATCTTGTCATCACAAGTAATTACTTTGTCTAACAAGCCTGGATCAGTGTCAATGTTGTTTAGAATGTCAGCGCAAATGTTCATTCTTGATTTGTTTTACTCGGGAGTGAGGAGTTTTGGCACCATTTTTGCGCAAACTTTGCGCATGTTGAACGATTCATGCAAAATCTGGCGAACACATTATTTGTCGATTCCCGTTATTTCAGCAAGCCCTCGAATACTTAGACAACGATCTTCGCGGATTGATTTATCAATTTTTTCAATGTTCTCGTCCGTTTTTGGCCGTCCGGGCGCGGATCGTCTTTTCACGTCCCTCTTTGAACCGTTTAAACCAGGGGTCGGATTTTTCTATATAAGGGTCATTTGGTGATACAACGAATATACTGCGGGCCGCATGTCATCCGAAAATTGAAAATATGTCACATTAGATTAATATTGTAATGGTAAATTATAACATTTAATTGTAGATAACTGAAACATCATAATGATGAATGTGAAATAAAACGGGCAAAAAAAATTCATAAAATATTTTAATCCATTAAGTCCCAAATATCCTGATTTTTAAGGATTACACATTATTTAGATACAAATAATTGTATAAACTTTTTTTTAAATTATTGTTAAATTTTTTTACTCAAAAACTACGCTTCGGTAAAAGATGTTCTAAAAATAAAAATATCTTACAATAAATCCAAAAATACTCAGACTATATTAAACAATCTCAATTTTTTCCAGATTTTTCGATAAAAATCGATTTCAGATAAAAAATCGTCTAAAAATTCTGAAAAATATATCAAATATCAATATTTTTTTCTCGAAAACTAAAAATTTTTGGAAAATTTTCTCGAACAAAAATGTGAAAAATAATGTCATTTTTTCAGGATTTTTTAAGACGATTTTTGATTGTTCCAAAAATTACAAAATCGAAATTTCCAAAAAATGTAGTAAGTTTCCAAATATATTTGAGAGTATTTTGCAATTGATTCTAGAACATTTTTATTCTTAGATCATTTTTACAAGTCCGTAGTTTTTGAGAAAAAAAATTATGAAGTTTATACAGAAATATTTTTGTGTTGACAGCCATTTTGTTTTATCAAAATTTTTTAAAAAATTAAAAAAACCATTTTTTTTGAAGTTTAGGTCTCGAGGACGCGATTTTTTCTGGTATAGAATCCGGGGATTACCTGTTTCACAATTCAGGTCAGGTCTAATTTTATTTTGTTGCTGAATAAATAGTAATTTTGTCAAAAAATTTGTTTTAACTTTTTTAAAATCAATTTTTGAAAAAATTCTAAGGTCATATTCTGAAAAAAGCATGAAATTTTACATCGGAATTGACTTTATCGAATTTTTTCAGCACCTGAAAATTCTTCATCGAAAATCAGGACATTTGGGACTTAATGAAGATAAAGGAAATAGATTTCGATTTTTTTTTATTTTTCCTTGCAGGCCGCAGAAAATAGGCTGGAAAATAGGGCCGCGGATTGCCGACTACTGGTTTAAACCATTCGAAAACTTATGTGCGGGATAAACATTCATTCCCATATGTTTCTCTTAATATTGCATAATCTTCTGTAAACGTTGTCCCCAGTTTAACAAGAAACCTGAGATTAACACATTGCTCCATTTGAACACAACATTTTTTTCGACGCGTCTCTGGTGCGTAGACTAATCCAAACGACTGCTACAGTCAAACTGAGCAACCCACTGGCTTATTCAGCGAGCTCAGGGTGGGGAAAGTATCACCAGACACAGTTATTTTTCCTGTTCAAATGCGCTGGTAGCAGCATCAGTTCGGTTATTAAATTTAACACCTCGTACCCACTGTTTAAATGTCGCTCCGAATGACCGTTTTAGAGATATTTGCTTTAAAAGTGTTCAGCACAACAAAGTTGTTCATTGATTTACAAAAGACAGATACCAAAGTAAGAAAAACGTCATTAGTTGAGTTAATTAAATAAAACTAGTTATAGTTTCGCTGTGGTATCTTAGTAATGGGACACCCTGTATATCCAATAACAGTACTTTCACTAGCGGTAACATTATGTGGTTGTAATAATTATAATAATTACTTCCACAGCCACCTCTTGTTCGATACGGAAAATAGTGTTTTTTCCATTTTGTGTAATGTATTACTGTTCTCAAAATCGTAATCATAGGCAACTTTACAATAAGGGAATTATTAGACCAAGCTACCATTAATGCATTAGAATATTAATACATTAATATAATAGAATTATGTCATGTCATTACAACACAGTTTGAAAGAAAATATATATTTTACATATTGTCATTATATACGCATATTAAAAATACATTTCAAATTAGAAAATATTATAACTCCTTACTTAGTATATCAATTTATGCTGCAAATTTTCATGGTCCGTGGTAATTATTTAACAACCTTCTTGAAGTGTTTTCGGTGCTTGGCCAAATACTGGCCAAAAAACTTGGATATATTTCCTATGCTGCTGGTTGACTACCATCCCCCGTACCTTTTGAGAGCCTTAATAATAACCTCACAGGTAACAAGCATGGCCGCAGAGATTCTTCTCAAATTATGATCGATATAACTAGAAGCATTCGACAATTTTAAATATTTTGTAATTTTTGAGGCATTTTTGCAAAACCCTGGATCTGTCTCTTTTACAATTCTTCTCATCAACATGCACTATTTAACCCAAATATCACTGTCATTGATACAAACATGTCTGGAGCCTCCAACAAAGACTTCGTGCTGTCCATTGTCAAAACCTCTGATTTTTGCGGTTCAAAAAAACGTTTCAGAAAGGCAAATATCTGTTTGTGTTGTGAAATAATCAGATTAATTTGTAATTAGTGTTGGGAAAATTCGAATTAAATATTTCGACTAATTCGATAGTAAATTGAAAACAACTAATTCGGTTATCTTTTTCGATATATCGAGATAAAAATTAGTAGTATTTATTATTTAGTATTAGTACTCCGACGGGAAACGGAATTACGAATTATTCAAGTGGTATACGCCTATACCTATCGAATATTTACGATGGAGGTCAAGTGTAGCCAAAGGGTGAAGTAAACACCAAAATACTCGGGGGAATGCTGTTGCCGTTGCCTGTAGTGTCATTTTTTTTTTGGCTTTTTTGTTTAATCTGCAGCGATCGCCCCCCCCCCCCCCCAAAGGGTCAAGAAAAAACAGAAATACTCGGTGGAATGCGGTTGCCGTTGGCTGTGGTGACCTTTTTTTTTTTATTTTTTTTTTTGGCTTTTTTGTTTTATCTGCAGCGATCGCCCCTCGGTATAATTTAAATTTATAATTCTACTAAATAATTCGAATTATTAATTCGATTTTGAAATATGAAATATTACTAATTATTCGATAGTGAAAATAATTCGATTATTCCCAACGCTATTTGTAATGTACGTTCTAGAATAGAGTACAGACCAAGTGTGCACGAGACATCAGCCGGTTGTGAAAAAGGACAAAGTCTACACTTCTCGTTCTAAGCGTAGAGAGGGCCTGTTTTATTCCTTCACTACATTCGACGCGTATGCAGCTGCTTCTTAACTGTAGTCTCACTTATTTTTCATAAATATGTTGTGTACATACTGTATACAGTGTGTCCCGTTTTTTTTTTGGAACCACCCCTTTAACTTAACTTAACGGAAAGTTGGATCAATTTGAAATGTTGGGAAATGATCAACTTTTGCTACGTGCATAATTAGATGAACTGGCATTAAAATTATTCCATAGGCGTGCGCTCTAGGGCACTTTAAAGGCTCACTTTTTTCAAAGAACTAACATGAGCGATTGGAGTGGATGAAATCCAATGACATATTCTTATTCAGCACTAGAATAAACCCCCCTGGTGCAAAAATTCAAGTACCTACCCTTACTAGTTATCGAGATACAGTGTGTTTTTTTTTTGGGACCACCCCTATATCTTTGGAACCAGGAGTCGGACCCATTTCAAATCTTGGCAAATAATCTCGGCAAATAATTAATCCCTGCTACGTGCATAATTAGGCAAGTTGGTCACAAAATTACTCCATAGGCGTGCGCTCTAGGGCACTTTAAAGGGTCACTTTTTTTAAGAACTAACATGAGCGATTGGAGTGGATGAAATCCAATGACATATTCTTATTCAGCACTAGAATAAACCCTTTGGTACAAAAATTCAAATACCTTGGGTTACTAGTTTTCGAGATACAGTGTGTCGGTGTTCTTTTTTTGGAGCCTATCTTATGGTTCCTATCAGTGGCGGTCGGTGGAATTTAACATGCTCGTATTTTCGTTGGGGGGGCATGGAACCCACACCATAATTTAAGGCGTTGTTATTAGGCTTAAGTAGAAGGCCATAAGGGCAAAAAATCTTCAGGGAAAGCTTGCGAATTTTTTTTTTCAAAAAATGGCTGCCTCCTGTTAGATCTTGAGAACAGCTTGCAAAATATTTGCAAAATATTTTTTTTCATAATCATACAATTTTTTTTCACTTGTGATTTTTGAAAAATTCTTATTTTCCTTAAAGATACAATAATTGTAAAATCTCAGACGAAATGTTGTGATGAAATAAAAATTCAAATTTCCATAACTTTTACAGATCTCAAAATTTTCGAGTATAGAAGAAGTATAGAAAAATTGTATTCACTCGGTGATTATGTAAAGAAATATTTCGCAAATATTTTGCAAGCCGTTTCCAAGATCTGCCCGGAGGCAATCATTTTTTCCCTGAAGATTTTTTGTCCTTATGGCCTTCTACTTAATTTAGTAACCGCCCCTTAAATTATGGTTTGGGTCCTATGCCTCCCAACGAAAATACGAGCATGTCAAATTCCACCGACCGCCACTGATAGGAACCATAAGATAGGCTCCAAAAAAAAACCAGACACATTGTATCTCTAAAACTAGTAACGGTTGAATTTTTGCACCAAAGGGTTTATTCTAGTGCTGAATAAGAATATGTCATTGGATTTCACCCACTCCAATCGATCATGTTAGTTCTTGAAAAAAAGTGACCCTTTTAAAGTGCCCTAGAGCGCACGCCTATGGAGTAACTTTAATGCCACTTCATTTAATTATGCACGTAGCAAAAGTTGATAATTTGCCAAAATTTCAAATTGATCCGACTTCCCGTTCCAAAGTTATAAGGGTGGTTCCAAAAAAAAAACGGAACACACTGTAGATTCGTATATGACTGTAAATCCTAGGGTTTACATGTGCCATACTGGTAGTAAAATCTAAATTTTTAGTAGTTGACATGTAATACATCTGCTATTGTTCTATACGATTTCATTATTTCATTCCGTTATAGGTTCTAAGATATTGTACAATTCATACAACAAACTTTCAGGGACCGTAGTCAAACTTCTTAAAAAAAGGGAATAGGCTAATAAACTAAATTAATATTTATTTATCCGTATTGCTTGATATTTAAATATACTAGCCCTTAGTTCATCATTTCAATTTGCATGTTTTTTTTGTTTTTGTTTTTTTGCTTCTTATGAGGAACTGTAAAGATGAAAGCTGTACAGCACATTGAATTTATGTAGGTTATTAAATCATATTCCATTATTTCTTATTTCAGTTATTATTTCATTATTTCTCTTCATCAGTCCCAAATTTCATACGTAATTTTTTTTGCCACATATTTAGAGTACGTCTAAGTAAGGTCGACAGATCTGTATAAAAATTTTATTTCGCCTACACCAACGCTTCTCGATTGCGTTTGTTTAAAATAATTGAACTTACATACTCATAGGTGTATTCCAAGCCATGAATTCCCAGGTATCTATCTGGAAGTATGGCCTTAATAGTCCAAGGTCCTTGTGGTACTCCGAGTATACATTCAGGAATTCAGACTGAACAAGCGATTATGGAAAATATTCTGTAACATTACTACTGATAGCACCCGCAATGTGTGTTCTAGCACTAATACCATATTCCTGGAAATAAATTGTAGCAATTTTGTCATTATCTAACTGATTTACGAAAGGTGTGTAATTTCTTAAGTACGAGGTGTGTAAATTAAGTAATGAGACTGGCAACGTAGCGCCCGATCTAACAATACTGCCGAGATGGGACTTGAAAGGACGGTAGGTTAACTTGTACTTTCAGTACAAGTTTGAGCTCGTCAGAGTCATTTGTTTGTCCTTTGTGAATGTTTTCATAAACGGTTTTGTTCTAGTGCGTTTTAAAAATGAGATACATTGAGGAACGGTGTGCTATCAGGTATTACTTCAGACTTGGACACAGCGCAACGGATACTTTCGCAAAACTTCAACACGCCTACGGAGACAGTATTTTTTCAAAAGCCCAGTTTTTTTAATGGTTTAAAGCATTCTCAGAGGGAAGAGAGTCGGTTGAAGAATAACCATGCAGATCAATCACGAAGATCACATGCATGCTGATTTGTTTTTCTGATAGCCAGGGAGTGGTCCACAAAGGGTTTGTGCCTCCAGGCCAAACAGTAAATCAACACTTTTACAGAGAGGTTCTTGAAAAACTTCCCGAGATTGAAAAATCACCTCAAGGGACATCATGTTGGGACCATAGAAAACATTCAAATGATTTTAACCGACCAGCTGAAGACTATTCCAGTGTATGAGTTCCAGCACTGGTATAAGGAATGGAAGAACCGTCTCCAGCGCTGTGTGGCTTCCCAAGGAAGTTATTTTAAAGAAGACAAGACTGAATTGTAATTCTATTCGATTAAAAAAAAATAAAAAATCATTACTTAATTTACACACCTCGTATAACATAGACGGGGCGATGCATATTCAAAGATTAATGTACATTGCAATATTACAAAAACGTAGAAAAATAACAAATAGTGTTTTTTCTATTTTTTATTCACTCACTTATTCGTTTATTGAAATTAAAGTTTCATATACTATCTGATGATTTGGTATCCACCACCAGAATGTAACTCTGTGATACGTTTTTGACCAGGCATTATAAAGATTCATCCAAAAAAAAACTTTGGGGGAAACTTTGTTGTTGCCGTCACAATTATAAAATAGATATAATTAAGATATAATAGAAATAAGTATATCTTTTTTTGATCGGCCAACTTTGATAACGTTTTTTTTTTGGGTGGCTCGTTATTTCGTCTGAATTTTTTTATTCTGAATTTACACACCTCGTATGTATGTTGTCCGGCAGTTGCAGGATATTTGCAACAAAACACGCACATACTGTGGCCAAGAGACAACACGTTTACTAGTCAATACTCACAACCACACAAGGAAACTGTTCTTGAAACTCCAAGTAATAATCTTCGAGATAATTTGTCCAGCTTTCCGCCGTTTTTTAGGTAGGACTCAAAATACCACACTATAGACGTTTTTTGTTGTCGTGTAAACACCATTTTAAGCAGTTTTTCGTATAATCTACACGAACTGTTTTGGTTTGGAACTTTAAACCTTATCAAATGCCAGATGGCAAAACAACCAATTCAATCCTGAACCTATCGAAAACATGCGTTTGAATAGGCAAAGTCTACTTTGAAGTTTTATTGAACTTTAGTTCCATGTTTTACAATCAATTTGTTTTTTTTTTTATAATTCGAGTAACACACCACTGGACAACTTTGTTTTACGACCTAACAGAAGTAACAGAGCGAAAGTAACACCGACACATGAACAGATAAGGGCCATGACACGAACGATGCGAGTATCCAGTGATATTTCATATCGTTAATGGCAGTTTCTTGTAAACGGTATTGATAAAACCCTTATTGCACGCTCAGAACGTATACTCTGGGGCTTCGTTTCCACATTAGTTCCGCCGCGAAGTGTTCCCGCATACGTGGGCAAAGCCTATAACGTAAAAACAGAAACCAATTAGCGCACGTGCACGTTTGGGAACACGTATCGGGCATCCAGTTGGCCACGCGACCGACAGATGTTTGTATTATATTGTGTTTTTTTTCCTCCCGCGCCACTCCGCCTGTAATACCTGACAAAAGCCGTGCCAGGCAGTGGCGTACACGACAATTTACGTTCAATCACGTATCAAAAGTTTTTTTTCTTAAAGGTGCCGATCCACCACGTGAGCAAAATGTTTGCAAACGTTTGGAATGAGAAGGAGTTTGCAAACTCATATATAGGGCGTTAAAAATGTGTCACAAACCTTGATAGACGCTGGTTCCTACGAAATCATGCGAATGGTCCTAATTTTGCTGTCAACATTTTGTTTACTAATGAGATCGCGTTCATGCAATGTGTCCTGTAATCTGTTACCATTGTTGTTTGTTCATTAAATGATTGTAATAATGGTGTAAAAGAAAGGTCTTATATCCCCGAAAGCGTCCATTTGGGGATCCATGTTCACCAAGACTTGCACATGTTTTGGACCATGCCAAGGTTTATGACACTTTTGTAACACCCTGTATTAGCAGACAACGTTGTTCCGACGAATTTCCCTCGTTAATCTTATGCAACTTAAACAACATAAAACAAGTAAATACAACATGTACAAGGAGGACATGAAACCCAAGGACAGAGAACAGATCCTACTTAGAAAGATTAATAAACACATCACAGGACAACCATAGCTTGTAACAAACCTTTTGACAAATGTCAAAGAAATTAGAAAGTCGTGATTTTTATGCAGTCCGTTTGTATTAGGAGTACCTATACATTTTTATCCTCGAGTATATGAGCACGTATTGAAGCGTGATGACGCTGACGTCTAGAAAAAGGAAATAAAACCCATATTTTTAGATTATGAATATATTTATTGAATATGTATTATAAATTCTTAATTTCAAAAAAACTTGTATACACAGTAATATGCGCTTCTGAGAAGAAGTAGAAATAACTAAATTTTTGACGTCTATCACCTTTGTAACTCTTTTTTTTTGATATTTGAGAGTACTAATTTAAGGTTTATGTGATTTCTATATATTCTAATATTTTTACAAGCCATATTCTCAACGCCACTGTCAGGACCATTACCAAAATGATCACCACAAATGCTGATATATTTTATATTCAAGACCTCTTCTTAAGCAGTCTCGCAAACAGCTGACGATAAGAGAAAAGGCAGGTGGTAAAAGGATTCGGGATTTGGGTTCGAACAGCTGCCGTGAGGCCATCTTCAATCAGGCCCAATGTTAATTTGTAAAATCCACACCTTATTGGTTTATTCTGGAGCATATGCGTTCTTCTTGAATCGTAAAAATGCTTTTTAGGTATATAATTTTTCGTTTTAAAATGTTTAACTTCTCATATCATTAACGCCTACATTTATAAATATTGCTGATGTTCTCCAGGATTACAGCACTGCTGAATACTTATTTTCTGAACAAAAATTCCAGCAGCTTATTAAGATTTCATACAACCGATTTATATTTCCTACGAAAACACGCAACATTCTCAAATAAATGTTGGCCGTGATGATAATAATTTTATAAAAAAAAAATGCTCTTGCTTCTACCTAAGAAATTGTTTTTATATTTTTTGTATACAAATTCAATGACAATATTTTATTGATTTCAGTATTATTTTATTCTATTGTAATTTCTGTTCATCTCTTCTGATAGTTTATGCTGAAAAGGAACTTGTTTCGATTAGATTGCAATTCATTATTAACGATTTTTGGGTGTTATCGATTTCGATTCTTAAGATATATTTTTCATTAGATATCTCTAAGAAATCTGTTTAGGTTAAATCTTGCTACCGTTTTTTCTTACATGCACTAAACTGAACAGTACAATTTACTCATGTTGCTAAAACTGGCTGCACCTCAATCAAATAGGGGGATCATGCATTATTATTTTCCAGATAATGAAGACATAGTGGTGTAGGTATCTAATATACATATATCAGAAAATGATATATTTTTTTAACTTTAGCACATATTATGTACATATGTGCCAAAATCTATATATTATTTCTCAGATGGCTCGAAACATTGTAGCTTCACAGGAAAGCTTTTTACGTCTCACATCTTTCATTAAATGATTGTCATGGTATGTGTGTAGCCAAGCAGTTGGATGGATTTCTAGCTGGCACAGGTCTTTAAGAACGTGGACGTACAGGGTGATTCTCCATAAATGTTCCCCACAATGTGTAACTTGGTGATATCTAGATGCATTCGAAAATTTAAAAACTATTAATAATCATAATAAAAAATTCATATGTAGGTGTATACTCTTCAAAACAATAGTTTATAAAGGTTATACCTACTTGATTTTTTTAATGAAACACCTTGTTTGTTTCCTGAAAATTTTCATTTTTTCTGATTACAGAACAATTAATTTCCAAAATAGCATCTATCCGGTCATATTTTCATTTTTTAGGAAATTAATGAAAGGTAATAAAGTAAAATTAAAACACAGTAGAAAAACATTCCTAATGTTTATCGCTTTTTTGTGAATCGTTTATTCTTAGTATATTCTTATCTTAAACGTTTTTGTATTTAGAATTTGGTTATACAACATTTTTTTTTAAGTTTAAGAAAGGGTAAATGCTATTTTATGAATGGATAAACGCAAAAAATGTTGTTTGGAAAAAATGTTTTGAATAGTTCTATATGCTGTTCCCATAAATATGACCCAACCTAGGACTCGTCCTGAATAAAGTTCCACATATCGATCTCCAAGAGTTTTGCTGATACGTATTACCAAAATTCAGTTTATAAATTTAGTGCAAAAGTTTAAAGAAGCATTGAAAACGATAATATATCGTGCAGGTATCATTTTCAAAAATGGACCTACAAGATGATTTCATGAATGACTTCCTAGAAGTCATGACCTCACCTACATGATTTTTTTCATGAGGAAAAAAATTTGGATTTTGGATTTAGATTTATTTAATTGAGTAAAAAATTCATCAAATTATGAAGTTACTAATAATGTCAATGCAAATAGTATCTCGTACTAAATATTTTTGGTAATATCAGAGTTTTGGTAATCAGAGCCCGGATGTTAGAAATAATTGGCAATATCTTACTTAAGACTTCTAATTACACCTGTTTATGAGGTCATACAATTTCTGCATTATAAATAATATAACTATCGTGTTATTTTAAATATTTTAATAGGAGTTACTTGTTAATCCGTACCTAAATTGTACGACAGAGATCCGGTCTCCAGTACAATCAGCATAACTATAGGGGATAGGTAGATATGTATGTACATTAGGGTGATTAAAAAAAAAAGTTTTTTTATTTTTTTTTTTTGCAAACAGGCTTAAAATTTCCGTTTTGGTGTAAAAAATACGCCAGTTAAAATTTGAGCTCCTAATATTAATATTAAGATAGTCCGCATCGTACTTTTCTATTTTCCATAAGAATAACATGGGATTTTTTTTGCACCCGATTTTTATTGCTAGCTAATAGTGTATTATATGGAAAATTTTTTAACATATTTCGAGTCGAGTCGAGAATTGAACGCTCTATAAAAAGGTCTGTTATGATTTTTTGCTAAGTCTACTGGTTCAAAAGTTATTCGAGGCCAAAGTTGAATTCACCGAAAATTTGACCGTTTTTAGTGTATTACAACAAAATTAATGGTTTTATCGAATAGTTGTAGCCAAAATTTTATGTAAATTTTTAATTTGGTCTTTTAGAAAATGTTAGTTAACAATTTTTCGCTATGAAAAGAAAAATCAAACACAAAAAAAATGTTTTCAGTTGAAATTACTAAAATTTTTATATTTTTGAAAGAAAATTGCGTTAAGTAAAATATTACATTTAATTTTTCTCCAATATTTTCCGTACTCTGAGTACATGTTTTAAAAATTATCATTGTTAACTTTAAATTTCAAAACTAAAGTTGAACAATTAAACGGTCAAATTTTCGGTGAATTCAACTTTGGCCTCGAATAACTTTTGAACCAGTAAACTTAGCGAAAAATCATAAGAGACCTTTTTTATAGAGCGTTCAATTCTCGACAAAAATATGTTAAAAAAATTTCCATATAGTACACTATTAGCTAGCAATAAAAATCAGAAGGTGCCAAAAAAAATGGTCCCATGTTATTCTTATGGAAAATAGAAAAGTGCGATGCGGACTATCTTAATATTGATATTAAGGGCTCAAATTTTAACTGGAGTATTTTTACACCAAAACGGAACTTTTAAGCCTGTTTGCAAAAAAATAAAATAAAAAAAATGTTTTTTTGAATCACCCTAATGTACATATATGAAACAGTATATTGCTGAAATAAGAAAAATATAAGGATTTCAATTTTTCAGTGACATATACGGTGTTTCATTTAAAAAAGTTAAATACAACCTTGTAATTAATTTGTTTCGAAGATAACACATTTTTTATTGGCACGTAAAAAATCTTGTTAGAAAATGATTATTAATGGTCTTTTGGATTTTCGTCCAGAAATAACAACATTTAAGGGGGGAGGGCGATGGGGCATTTATGGCTTATCACCCTGTACAAAAAAATATATTATAAGAGTTATTTGACTCTCGCCAGGTTGTTTATGGCAACACAAATACTTGTGGACCTTGCGTAGGTGGATCAATGTCAAAATGTTGAAGATGATGAAAAAATCAAGACGATCATTACTTTGGTTACTAAAGTTACTAAAAAAAATAATAATAGACTAAAGTAAATATTATTAAGCAGCTATTTAGCTTAGTACACTGGATGAAAGAAAACAACATCAGCGTCGGTCGGTGGAAATTGACATGCTCGTATTTTACTAAGAAGACATGGGACACACACCATAATTTAGGGGGTTACTATTAGACTTAAGTAGAAGGCTATAATGGCAAAAAAATCTTCAGAGGAAACTTGCGAAATTATGCATTGCTGCCTCCGGGCAGATCTTGGAAACGGCTTGCAAAATATTTGCGATTTTTTTTTCATAATCTCCGAGTGAATACGATTTTTTTTATCCTTGTGATTTTCTCGAAATTGTGGGATCTGTAAAAGTTCATCACAACATTTCGTCTATGAGATTTTACAATAGTTGTATTGTGCAAAAATCACAAGTATAAAAAAAATTGTATTTACTCGGTGATTATGAAAAAAAAATATTTTGCAAGCCGTTTCCAAGATCTACCCGGAGGCAGCCATTTTCGAAAAAAAAAATCGCAAGTTTTCCTTGAAGATTTTTTACCATTACAGCCTTCTACTTAGGTCTAGTAACCACCCCCTAAAATAGGGTGTGGGTCCCTTGCCTCCTTACGGAAATACAAGCATGTCAGATTCCACGGGCCGCCTCTGCAACACATATACAAAAATATGTTTCCAGAGTATTACAGATTATTATCGATTATTGTTATTAGTATTTTCTCGGCTTTGAAGCTTCCGCCCTCGTCGCATACCGCCGAACGGCATTGAAAACTGCATCTCTCTCCTCTTGCGCCCGGCATCGGCACGCAGAAACAGCGCGTCAACGGTTAACACACTAATTAATCGTATTAAAACAAAGTAAACTGTGGGAAGAAATGCGAGGAATGCGCGGGCTTTGTCTAAGGTTAAGTCAACCATGGTGACCGGAAGGCTCATAGGGGATACGGGGCGCTCACGAAAGGAAATTATTCGATGCTTTAATGTGTCGAGGAAAAAATATTCGGAGCGATTTCTGACAGTCACTTCCAGGCCAGTTGATTCTTTTGGATTTTTTTTTTTGGCTATGAGACAGAAATGGAATGTTTAATGAAGTGTTTTGTATTATTAATGGCTTGAAATTGACAAAAATTATATCAACTGGTTTCACCTAATATATTTTTTTAGAATATACCGGATGATTCTCGAAAGTAATCATATAATCATATAACCATAACGTAAACATATAATTAAATTGAATAATACTCAAATAATAAAAATAATTAAAACAATTAGTCATAAATCTACATTTGTTATCATAGTCGTCATTTTTTAATAACTTCCGAGTGACGTTTAGGGTCAGTTTTAGGACTGATCCGTATCGTTGTACCCAAATCTCTGAGCCTTAAAATAGACTTAATTCTAAGACTAAAAAACACAAAAGTTGATAAGTTGATTTCTATTCGTTCTAAAGCTACAGACCTATGAAATTATAAATAATAAATAAACACATTTAAATTCACAATGTTTGATTTTAAATTATCCACTATGGAATTGGTCGAGGGGATCCTTTTGCATGGTCACCTAGATTTCCTGGCCATAATACTCTAGATTTTAACTCTTGGGGTTAAATCCTGGGGGTATCTACATTAAAGGTTTAGTATGTATACGCACAATTTGCAAACACCACAGTAGAATTATTGCAGCGTATTTAGCTTAAATGAGAAAGAAGTCATTTCATTCACTAACATACGTTCAAATGCTCATTGTTCATAGGCAATTGTACTCATACATAGCAATGATAATGTAAATTGTTTTCCAAATATAAGTCTATTTATTGTTTATAATTTCATAGGCTTTGGAACGAATAGAAATTTGGAACTTTTGAACGAATAGAATTCGACTACCTACCACTTTTGTGTTTTTTAGTCTTAGAATTAAGTTTACTTTATGTTACCTTTATGTAACAATACGAAATACCCTGATACCCTGTATATTCGTGACCTACTCAACGAGCCGAGTGAAATAGTACTGGTCTTGACTGGAGCAGACTGCATATACAGTTGTGTCTTGGCTCAGTGCGAAAATTGGCATAATATGAGAGAAAAATACTTATTAGATTTTTTAATACTTTTAATCCAATTCTGCGTTTGTTAATACATGTTTTAAATATGTTATTTTACATTTTTAGATTATAAAAATGTTTTAAAATTCAGTATTCTACAAAATTTAGATATTATCACAAAAGTTTAAGTGAAAAGAAACTAATAAATTATTATTTTAGATTAATATAGGAAAAAATTGTGAAACATTAAAAAAAAACAGATTTTTGATTATCATTTTTGCCAATTGACACAACATACCTATTTATGTAAAATCGCCGGGCAAATGTTTTCTTTTAATAAGACTCCAGTTATCGAGAGTTCTCCAAACTCGATATTCATAAAATTTTTTGTTTCAGATTTTAAATTTGACATAGAAACCTTATTTGGGCAAAATAATGTACTTAAAACGTTTACTAACATGTCCCAAAATAAGGTTATCGAAAAATCTAGTAATACTTCTTTTCCTTACGATGTCAATATTATTGGACACTGTATATACGTGGTCTGCTCCACTCAAGTCTCTCGACTCAGCTCGTCAATATGTTACAATCTACACAGATCACAAATCGATGGTGTTAACTTCCCTATTTTTAATCGTACGCCATGTTTGCTTTCACTTATTGCAATCTACAATACCATTCTGAGTATAATGGTACTCCATTTGTCACTTTTTGGCACATGCTATTTATTTTTCTATTTACTTCTTTTGATCTAGAGTGCTTGGAGTTTTTTTAAAACGTTTTAGTTGACGTGGAAAAATTAAAAATTTTGTTGGATAAATATAATTTTATAGATAAAGTTAATTTTGGTAAAGTGTAACTAATTCACTGTTTTGTATTATTTTCCAAAAAATAAAATCTAAGTTAGTCCTTTTAGAAATCATGATTTTAAAAGATTGTATGTACAAAAATTAATAATCGACTAAATCACTTGAAGGCGTCATCTTCAAAGATCTTTAACTCTCCTAGGAAACAGTTTGGGATTATGGTAAATTGAGTTAAATCGACACACAATCACGTCTAGCTTCTAAGGATTCCGTTTGGCAGGAGAGTTTTTGGACGCCCTGTATACTTAAGAAAATGTAAAAATTATAACTCTGTGTACCTCCATAAACATTCCGTTATTTTTGCTTTTTTATCTTGAGTGCCAAACACGGGATTTTAATTTTAAGAACTGAGTAGTACATTTTAATAACAAAAAATTCTATTAAAACCATAGTTTACAAAGTTATTCAGTCTGTTCACCATTGTTATATTGTTACATACTTCAGAAGAAGACACGAACATGTGTTAAGCCGTTAGTTTCATTATGTAGACTTTCTCGTGCAAAAACATGCAAAGTATAAAATTAAGTGTTTATAAGACAAAGATCAAATCACGCAAAGAGCACATGGAAAATATAAAAACCTGTAACTGTTTTACGTTATGATAAACGTTTTTTCTTTATAAAAACATTTTACAAAAACATTTCTTAATATATAAAGTGTGGGAGCTACATTATGTACAGGGTTTTTACTTATAATTTGTCACCCTTGAAAGTTGATTTCTTGAGATAAAAAATGATGAAAACAAAAGAAATAGAATATAATATGACAATATAACGAGCCATTAAAAAAAGTCATCAAAGTTGGGCGGGCAAAAAAAGACGTTTAGCAAAAAAAAATTTGAGTTAATACATTAAATCAAAGTGATTGTTTTCATAGTGATAGCCAGTGCCATAGAACATAACAAGATACAATTATTTAATGTGAAATAACTATTTTTTCTTCCTGTTTCGTGAAAAAGCTTTAAAACGATATCCAAAAATGACATAAATTCTGTGTAAAAAAATGACATCATAATTTCAAAACTGGTAACGCCATAGCCATGTAAAATAAATCAAGTTTCAGCGATTTTGTGAAATATTTGTTCCAGTTTTGGAATTACTGCATTTATTCCATAAATAGCACACTGTACTCGTATATTTGTAAAATATACTTGTAATATTTTAGCGAATTTATTTAAAGAATGCAAATTTCCCAAACGATTGCACAAAAAGCGTAACAAATTTAAAAATGTTCACAACACACAAAACGATGAAGGTAGTACCACACGCTTCTGCAACTCTCTATATAATAAAAAAGATTAAGGAACATCTGATGACTGCTATAAATGCCACATGGTGTAAAACCAAAGTTGTCACTGTTTTGTACTCTTCTTTCCTTAACAAGGTGTACAGTTTCTTCAAACGAAGCTTCAGTTGCATCTGACAGAAGACAAAAAACTGTATCTTCCTCATGAAAGCCAAAAATAAATTTGTCCCTTAGACAAACATCGATTTCTGGTCCGAATTGACAGAATTCTGCCAACTCCTTCACACGATTTGCCCAGTCTTCGACGGACTCATGCACAGACTTTTTTGGCGCTGTAGAATTTATATCTCTCAGCAAACACGGATAATGGTAGTGCGAAATGCTCGTCAAACAGTGACACCAAGGCGCTAAACGGTGTAGTTTCCGGTCTATTTGGACGGCACAGGGTCAACATCAACCTGTAAGCGTCTTCGTCTAACAGGCTCAGGAAGATCTCGCGTTTTCGCCCGTCGTTATTTATCTCGTTAGCCGTGAAATAGTCGAACAATCGCTCCTTGTAATCGGTCCAATCGGCAGCCTCCATTCCAAAGTACGGTGACCGAGACAAATCCGTCTTCCGGCAATAATACCAGGTGATCACTGGACCTTTTACTAACTGTTCCTAGGCGCGAACTATCGATATTGTTAGCGCCTTTGGGCTGAACGGAAGACTGATCTGTAGTAGCCGGGCTGTTCTGAATACCCCTGGATCCATGCGATAATTCGACGTATTGGGAATATTTGAACGGTTAGAAGCGATTGTTTATACATTGTAAGTTTGAACGGTGTATCGAGAGCGGGTGGTGTACAAAAATTATAGTGGTTATGTATCAATGAAACAACAGCGTGTAGCTCCCAGGTAATGGAATTGCAGACTTGGAGTAGGATACCGCAATAATTAATGTTGAAGGCTGAAGTAGATTGTGGTTCCGCTGACCATATTGTCAGCTTCTTGAAATAAGTAATTAGGCATAGTATATCTATTAATTAATGAGTATTGTCCGCACAATTAAATGATTCAGTTCGCCGAAAGATAACACGACATAGAGTAATATGCAAGAGAATTGAATTGAAGTATTGATATTTTGTTATCGAGTGAATTATGGCAGCTCTCGGAGAAGGTAAAAATATTACAATTTATTGACAGTCACTAGTGAAGTCCATTTATACTTGACATACAGGATGATTCATACAGGACACATACAGGAGTTTCTACCCGGATTATTTTGGAAAACAGTTTGTCATAGAAACTCCAAACACGTGGATTTTGATTGCTAAGGGGACACATCTTTTTTAATGTAGTAGGTAAGTCCTAAGAAATTGTGTTTTAAAGTATCTTATATATAAAAATCTCGTGTCACGGTGTTTGTCGCACTCCTCCGAAACGGCTCGACCGATTTTTATGAAATTTTTTATGTATATTTGGTAGGTATGAGAATAGGTCGTAAAGTATATTTCATACCGCTAGGTGATTAGGGTGTCCCTATCCAGAAAAATGTTTTCTATTTTTGTGACAAAAATGTTTTTTTTTATCTTTTTTTTTGATTTGGCATCAAAAAATACCAATAAATTTTCAATATGGCAGAACAACGTTTGCCGGGTCAGCTAGTATAATATATAAAATAATGATTTCTCTAAGTTTCTCTAACTATTAATTTGTATTGTTTCGATGTCGAAGCTTTGTCAGCACCTTAAAGGAGTTTATTTAACCCGCGGGTGATTTTAGGTTAGTAAGGTAAAGCGTCGAATTTTAAATTTAGGGTTTAATTCCATCGAAGACAATTTTCACGCCCAAGAATAGAAATAGTAGTTAAATTTTCGTACATTATTATATGATATATATTATAAGATTAAAAAGTACAGAAATTTTCAAATTCAGTTCCAATTTCTGTCACAAAAAAAAATAGCAGATGCAGGAACATACAAATAAACCACAATAAAATACAAATCATTTGTAATTCCTTCCTGAATGGAAAGAAAAAAAAATTGTTTTTTGTCTATATCCAACGACATAGAATGTCATAGAATCTTCAAGAATATGGCAGACTGCCAAATTTTCTGTCCAAGGGAGGAAAATATTTGACCTCATTTGTTATGATTCAGTGCGTGTCTAACGTTTTATGAATCTATGAAATAACATTATTGAAAATGAATCACAATAGAGTAGCCTCACATGATTTCAAAATATCTTCATACACACCACCAGAGTTAGGAAGGGTTAAGATGTAGAAATGAATAGAATATTATCATAAATAATAAATTTTTGTTCATGGCACTATAAATATTATTACAATAAAATGATGTATAAATGTTTATAAAATCGATTTAAAAATGAACATGATTCATGTTTTTGTTTGATTTAAGGTATCCAGGAGGAGATACGAATTTTAGTCATAGAAACTAGCTTTAATCATCTCCTGATGATGCCAACATGGTTAATGAAACGCGCGCTTTGTACAAAAGAGTGTTGCGGTGTTAAGTGGTGAAAAGTGTTCAAGTGTGGATTGATTTGAGATAGGCGAACAACTATTGTATGTCACATTTACATAAAAAGCATTATCACGAGGCTGCCCGAATGAAAAACCAAAGCTACTCTCTGCTCTTGTGACATAAAATACTATTTTTTTCCAAATGCTCTGCGTTCGTCAATTTAACTTGTAACTTTTTCTTTTTCTTATAATAAAAAAAATGAAAGGTGATAAAAAGTGATCAGAACATCTTAACCGTAAAACTAAAAGAAAATAATCTTTCCTAACCACTTTTTAGCTGTTTCCTTGCTAATAAAAACTTTATAAAATTAATAAACATCACATCAGGTATGAAGCCTGCCGATGCCGTGGAAGCCTTATCCTTATTTCTTGTCGGGGCGTGTACAGCCGGATGAGGCCTAAATGTAACAACACGTACGTCCGCCGAACATCTGCCCCGACATGTGCACACTGAATTCCATCTTGCCAGGTGCCCGCCGTTCCTATGACCTTTCCGTCGAACCGACGGAGGATGCCACCCCAAATTGTATAGTCTACGCTCGTTTCCTTGCGACAAGGATCGCTCGAGATCGATAGAACTCGCCGATAACAGAAAAAAATAATATTGTGCATTATACCCATTAGCTTGTCAAGTTAAAATTATTATAAAAATCATATTTTTAATTTCTCAAATAGCATCTGTATGCAATGTGGAACAAACAATTATATTTCTTATTATGGAGATATGTGATGATGCTGACGATAAATATGGTATGCAAAACTAAACCACGTGATTTAGCTGACTTAGGAAGACGAATAGGGCCTACCCTCAGACGACAGACAGTCGGTTACCGACTATTTTATACGAAGACATCGCACACCGACCGATATTAAATGAGAAATAGGAAATATAGAATCATTGTT
The DNA here is from genome assembly GCA_029963805.1 of Aromia moschata. NCBI lineage: Eukaryota > Metazoa > Arthropoda > Insecta > Coleoptera > Cerambycidae > Aromia > Aromia moschata. The sequence continues at coordinate 75,551 of JAPWTK010001021.1, read as the reverse complement.
TGCAGATGTACAAACAGTCGGTGCTGCGTTTATTTACGAGGTGTGTAAATTAAGTAATGAGACTGGCAACGTAGCGCCCGATCTAGCAGCACTGCGGAGACAGGACTCAGAAGGGCGGTAGGTTAACATGTAATGCACCTTCAGTACACGTTTACACGTTTGAACTTGTTGGAGTCATTTGTTTATTCTTTGTGACTGTTTTCGTAAACCGTTTTTTTCTAGTACGTTTTAAAAATGAGTGACATTTTGAGCAACAGTGTGCTATCAGGTTTTGCTTCAAAACTTGAACACGCCTACGGAGACAGTGTTTTTTCAAGAGCCCAGATTTTTCGGTGGATTAAGGCATTCTCAGAAGGAATCGATTGAAGATGAACCACGCAGCGGAAGGCCTGCATCTTCAAGAACCGATGAAAATGTCGATAGAATACGGGATTATTTTGTTCGTTCAGATCGTCGGTTGACGACAAGAATGATCGGGGGAAGAGTTAAATTTGAATCCAAACATCAAGAACAACTACATGTTGCATCACGACAATGCGCTTTACCACACAGCCATTTCAGTAAACGAGTTTTTAACCGGTAAAAACACTCCTGTGGCCCCTCAGCCTCCTTATTCGCCTGACTTGAGTCCTTGTGATCTTTTTCTATTCACGAGATTGAAAATTCACCTCAAGGGACTTCATTTTGGGACCACAGAAAACATTCAAACGGCTGTAACCGACCAGCTGAGGACTATTCCAATATATGAGTTCCAGCACTGCTATGAGGAATGGAAGAACCGCCTCCAGTGCTGTGTGGCTTCCCAAGGAAGTTATTTTAAAGAAGACAAGACTGAATTGTAATTCTATTCGATTAAAAAAAATAAAAAACCAGACTCATTACTTAATTTACACACCTCGTATAACATAGACGGGGCGATGCATATTCAAAGATTAATGTACATTGCAATATTACAAAAACGTAGAAAAATAACAAATAGTGTTTTTCTATTTTTTATTCACTCACTTATTCGTTTATTGAAATTAAAGTTTCATATACTATCTGATGATTTGGTATCCACCACCAGAATGTAACTCTGTGATACGTTTTTGACCAAGCATTATAAAGATTCATCCAAAAAAAAACTTTGGGGGAAACTTTGTTGTTGCCGTCACAATTATAAAATAGATATAATTAAGATATAATAGAAATAAGTATATCTTTTTTTGATCGGCCAACTTTGATAACGTTTTTTTTTTTGGGTGGCTCGTTATTTCGTCTAGTTCCGACTAAACTGTAGTTTGTGTGCGTTACCTCGTATTAGTGCATTCGTTCCATTTATTATCGACTTGTCACCGAAATCTAGTCGGTTGCAAAAATGGAACATATATTATTTTTATTAACGATTAGGATGCTGCCAATATCAAGATCTCCTATATTGATTTTTTTTTTAATTTTATTACATTATCAAGAACGGAACGGCATTATTAAATTTTAGTTTGTTGTTAAGAATTTCGTCAATCAGATGATATTTTTACTGTTAATTTTTGCAATAAATAAAGTTAAAAAAACACAGCGTTTTTGAACAGAGAACGAAAATGATATATTACAAATCCCTACTTCCAGTTTCAAAATTGAGGGGATGAAACTGTCTTTCGAAGTGGGGTCGAATTTAGGGATGAAATTTTTTACGCTGCAGGATGTCATTTCAGAACTCAAAATTGACATGTCTTGGGATTTTTCATAAATATACACTAATTAAAAATTTAGATATTGAATATTTAAGTTCTAACAGTTATTTTTTTTACATTTTATGTCATACGCTTTCCTTTGTCGGTGGTTTCTCAAGCGCGACATCCTTTTCATACGGTGCGCGGTCGTATCGTCGATGCAGATGGGTTCTGTTTGCCTGGTACACCTTGCTCTAGTTCTGTTGCGGTAAATAATTGGAGTTGTGTAAACGACGGCCAGCGTGTACACCGGAGACCGGAGAAGGATAAAAAAAGGATGTCGAGTCGTATATAAATCATAACAGGTTGCAGATAAAGGAAAATTATGGAGGTTTTCACCTGCTGCATTGCGTACAGCGGCTTACGAACAATGAAAAAAATTGCGACGTAGTCGTGTTGAAATCTTATTATAAAGGATGAATATTTCAAAAGAAACACTAAATGCATATACCTACATATGTAATTATTTTACATGGCCTTGAGTTCTGTGATATGTGATACTTATTCTTATTACTAGATGTGTGAATCGGGTGAGTCGCAACAGAGTCGCACTCAGGTCAGTTTTATTTCAAAGCGATAGTTCACAGAAAATCCATCATAATGCAATAATGAATACTTGAATAAACATACTAGGGGGCTAACTATTACATGATGGAGTTGTACTTACGTTAGTGACACGAAAAATAACACTTAAAAGAACTCACCCATAAAAACTTATGATATTTGAGCCTAAAACACGAATATAGTTTATTCACAAATTATAAGATTACAATTATTTAATTAAACTTATAATTCCTAATTATAAAACGGGGATATACACCATCTGCATTCTTGAAATACATCACAAGTATGTGATGACGTCCCGGAAAGAGAGCCACTTTTCACAAACCTTGGGCAATAAATTAGAAAAATTAACTGGTGAAGTCATTACAGTTATACAAAACAAATATGGGTTCTTGTCTTTAACATGAAATTCATTTTTTAATATTCAAACAAAGGCGTGTTTCACTTGAAATTTATTTTCGCAATGGCAGTAGAACCAATGAAAACTGGATATGTTCGATGAGAGCTGCATATGAGGACCTCAGGGAAGTTTTTCCAGATTCAGTTATACATTTCGACCATATTAATCGGTCAGTAGAACATTTATTTTTGTACTGGCAAACTGGAAGCGTCAGTCGGAGACAAGGAAGTGGCCGAGCCAGAGTAAGAACAGAAGAAAACGCTTAGGCAAGTGATAACGGACAATCAAAAAACATAAATTAGACATCTGAGCCAGCAAGTGAAACAAAAGCCAACAACGTGTCAACGAAAATTATCTCTCATATGATAATTCTGAGAGCGGACGAACCTCTAGGACTATAGTTCTGCCAATGATCTATTAACCATTTTAACAATAACGATGCTGTCTCTTCGAAAATGCTTTTTTTTACTAATGAGGCTTGGTGTCATCTTTCGGACGATGTTAACTATCAGAATATGAGGCTTTGGTGTGCAGACAACCCACACTTTTACATTGAAACTCCACTACACCCATAAAAAAATTGGAGGGCGGGCGGGTAGTTGTGAACAGGAGGATTGTTGGACCTATTTTTTTTATAGAACAATGAATGAAGAGAGGCTGTGTCGTTTAGCCTTTAGAACACTGTTGTACAAATGTTATGCATGACGACGAAATGCAAGGTTATATTCAACAAGATGGAGCTGACCTTATCTAAAAAAATCAAATTTTGAAACTCTGCTTAGCGATATGGAACACCTTCAGCAACGCATTGTTAATAAAATTGAAGGAATTGTTGGGACACCGTGGATACTGCAGTACTTTGTGTATAAATGTGTGTATAAATATGAGCGGTCGTCATATTCTTTAATAGTATTCTATTTTTTTATCGATTAAGGATAGAAATACGTATTTTTTTTGCTCGGCTAATTCTGATGACGTTTTTTTTTTTTTTTTTTTTTGAATAGTTCGTTATTATGATATATTTTCTGTAAACTATCGCTTTGTAATAATACTGAAGATAACACACAATATCTTTATATACAGGTATGGAAAACGTTCATTTTGATACAGTAGATTAACAATGAAAATATTATGTGAGGAAGGGAAGAGGCCACGCCTTGAACCTCCTGTGACACGTGTAATTGATGTTGCAGTTTGAACGTGTTCTTAATAAATATGTTTTTGCCCTACTTTTGATTTATCTTTTAGGTTGAAGTTGTTGATGTTGTTAAACAACAATAAAAAATTACAAACATTATTTTGCTTATCAAAGATTTACTAATGAATTGCAGTAGTAACAAAAAAATATATAAATTTAACATAAAAGATAGTTTTACACAGTATTTTGCATTTTTCTCAAAACTAATAAAATGTCGCTTGGACCCTTCAACAATAAACGATTCAATTGAAGAAAACCGAGAATTATAAAATGTAAAACAACATTGCATTTCTTTTACAAAGATATGAATGCATGTAAGTACATAAATCAGTAAAGAGTATTTCGCAGAACTCCTATCTGTCTGCTAAAGTCGAATCACCAAGACCGCACAAAACAAATAACGAGTTTGTGAACCCGAGCTATCTTAATACTAAAATAAAACAACACTTTTACCACACCACTCTGTCGGGCCAGATAAGGGATGTCGGAATGGTTCTTCATTTGTCACAACAATAAAGATATGAAAAACGATCCTGAAACCGAATGGTGACACTAGTGAGAAATTATTAAAGCCTATTCTATTCTATACAGATGTCTGTTATTAAGAAATGTTTTATGACGAAGGGTTCCTGAAATGAACATGATTAGAGGTTTTTATTTCATACACATTGTGTATGGAGTAGAGTTACATCATCTAACGTTAATTCTAAAATTGTCATTTATTGCTGTCTAAAGACTGTTTTACACATACCACGTATTTTTATCTAACTGATTACACTTTGCAATATTTGTAACAATTTATTGACCAATTTCAATATTGCCAACAGTCTTCGTTAGTGAATTCTTAGTGTATAGATGCAAACAAAAAGTATTTTGTCTATGATGCAAATATCCCTTTTGATGAAGCACTCCAAGAATGCAACTAAAATTACAAGGTTGGTACATGAAAATAAATGTAAAAAGTAACTAAATATCCCTAAAATAGGCCAAGGAATTAGAGCAAGTTCTAATTCACACACATAATCAAATAAATTAAATCAACTTGTACGATTTATTGTGAGAAAAATTGGTGTGTGTAAAACAGTCATAAGTAACAGCACATACATACAGTCAGCAGCAAAAGTATATACATAATTTTAAAATTCACATACATAATTTTTGAGGGTTGCTTAAATTCTACATTCCACTTACGTTTAATCCAGAAAAAAATAATATTAGAGATAGCTCAAATATTAAAGACAAAGTCAGAGTAAAAAAAGTATATACTTTCACTTAAAAATGGCTAAACATAAGAACATAAGTTTACCTGAAAAGTATGCTACCCTTCTAACATTACGATCCTCAAAATTTTACCGGAATAATAATTTTTATACTACAGCATTGATTTATTTTGCTTGTGATAGGAGTATAGCTTGTGAAATTCTGCATCTAATAAGCCCAACTTGAAGGTGTTAATGTCGATTGTGTGAAAAGATATCGCTAAAAAGTTAAACCTGTTGCTGCAAACTTGCGATGTTTTAAAAAAACTATGAATAACTCAAGACATATTAAATCCTTTTCAAAGTCTTTGGTCTCATATTAAACGGAAAGCTTCAGAGTATATATCTGTCCTCGAACTATTTCTAACAGAAAAGTGTTTATACCTTATACCTACACTACACTGGAACTTCTCAAGCCATTTCATTGATTCCCAAGTAAGTACTTTTAAAATTTTAATGCATTTTTGTCGTATTTATGATGATGGTTAACTTTATTGTACATTTATTATTACAGCAAAAAATATGTTTCAGGAACCAGTAATTTATCTTCTTGTTTTCACAGGAAGTCAACATTCGCTATTGATTTAAAGGATTTTGTTTAACAATAAAAAGAAGGATAAGCTAAATACAACTTTTTCTGCGTGTATAAAATATTGTTTACACTGATGAAATGTGACAGATTATTTACCTACATGGTTACTTATTTAGACACGAGGGGGAACCCGTGTAGAAAGTCCAAAGGAATTCATAGGAAACCTTAGGAGAATTCAGGGGAAAATCTCAATAATTTCAGGGGATATCTTTAAGAAATATCATAATTAAATAAATATTGTTGTACAAAATCATGTGCGCGGTTAGACATATTCAAAAACGGGAACAAAAAAAATTGAACACCGAACTTTTGAAAATGTGAGCCACTCTATACAAAATATTGTTGGTTGCTGACAGGTTTTATGATGTTAAAAGTGATACTCAATGAATGTTAACCTTGTTTCTACAAATAACGTGCACAAAGCCTATCTAAGAATATTTGCAACCTCTACGAATGGCCCCAAATACTGAAACGTCTGTTTTAGGCTTTCCACTTCAGTATTCACCAGAGGAGCCGGAAGCCCGAGGTTGACAAAGGTCGTTGTCGTATATGTATATGTGGACAACCAAGACCGGAAAGGCGCTTCCTAAACCGGAACATGCGGCAATATCGCGCATATTGATGACGATCGATTATGAAAAACTACCGTTCGCCGTGTTGTACACTGTTATGACAATTGTACGGTGAACTACGTTATGTTTACTGCTTGTCTATCCAAATAGGCTCCCTTTCCTAGGTAGTGCCCACAGGAAATAGTTGTATAAATATTTAGGTGTTTGCATACATATGTTAATTATCGAATAATTCTTGAAAACCACTTATTTAATCCAAGGGCGTAGCTAGTAGTTATCTTTGGGGGGGGGGGGGGGGGGGGCTCAATGCAGATGAAACAAAAAAAGCCAAAAAAAAAGGTCAGTAGAGGCAACGGCAACCGAAAGCGCCCGAGTATTTTGGTGTTTACTTGACCCTTGGGGGGGGGGGCGATCGCTCCAGATAAAATAAAAAAGCCAAAAAAAAGGTCACTACAGGCAACGGCAACCGCATTCCCCCAAGTATTTTGGTCTTTACTTGACCCTTTGGGGGGGGGGCGATCGCTGCAGATAAAAACAAAAAAGCCAAAAAAAAGGTCACTACAGGCAACAGCAACCGCATTCCCCCAAGTATTTTGGTTTTTACTTGACCCCTTGGGGGGGGGGCGATCGCCCCCATCGTCCCCTCCTGGCTACGCCCTTGATATCATCTTATTCTGTATATAAGAAGCTATATATTGTAAACATACTTTCTTTGACTTATTTTATTTTACTTATAGGTTTGTTCCAGCAATGAGTTCCTAACATGTTATAAACTGTTCAGTACGCATCTACGGGTTATATTATGTTTCGATTATGTTTAAAACAAACATTTGCTGGAACATCAATAACAGTTACGTCAGACAACCCCCTACTTCTTATCTTTGAATATCTCTAAAAGTACATATTACCTAAGAGCATCATCGTCTTCAGAAAGAAGAATTATTCTTAGTTAGGTATTTTAAATTTTCTATGCACATTGTTCATAGGTCAACGAAACACGAAACCTAAATATAGGTTGTGTTTCAACAAATTTCTGAAATTTTTGACTGAATGGATACAGAAGTTCTGTGAACAAATAAATAAGTTCTAATTGCGCATCTTCAAACCAAATGTTTCTACTTTTGTATCGAATAATTATTTCTCGTTACAAAGATGTTTCAAACAGCCTAGTGACGCTACTGGAACACCGAACATGTACTAAATGTTTAGAACATTGCTTTGATGGAACGATTATATTAAACTGCGCATGTTCTAAGAGTGTTTACATATGATTCTATAGTCTCTTGTAAGCAGAATATTTCATAACATAAGAAATTATCTGTGGGGAATTTAGCGACCTTCTTCTCTATTAGTTTTTTTTGTTTGGTTGGATTAGGTCCAGGAATAAATAACAACTATTCGATTTTTGCCAACGTTTCGGAGCTTTATTTCTCCTTCATCAGGGCTCACTACAATTTTATACAGAAGTAGATATAAGATATAGATTTTGAAAAATTACATATTACTACAGAAAAGCAATTGTAACTTTTACTTACATCAATGTTGTTATTGTTGTCATGTAAGGTGGTACGTTACAAACATTGGCGGTACTGTCTATATACATATATAGTAAATGTATAAAGGTAAAAACAAAACACTATTAACAGGACAATATACTTTAAAAATTACTATAGTAATGAAGGTTTTTGAGAGAATCTAACCTGTCGTACGCATATCACATTTGTGTTAGGGAGTGGGAAGCAGTATTATTAATGGATTTGAGACACTGAAAATATTATGTTTTGAAATTATTGTTCTTTTCTAGAATGTTGTAATAAACTGAATTTAAGTCGTCCATGTCAATACGTTTATTAACGCTATTTTTATTCATTTTTATTTCTACCATTTCTAAAAGTAATCGTTTTTTTAAGGTTTGGTTCTGTTCCTAATATTTTACAGTTTTCAAAGTTGAATTTGTGTTCTGGATTATTGGTTATGTGTTCCACTAGTGCTGTATGTGTCTTTTTTTCTTCTTTTATTTAGTGTTCCTATGTCATATTTCATGTTGTTTTATTCTATCTTTTAAATATCTTTTTGTTTGACCAATGTAAACTTTATTACAGTTGTTAGTCACAAGTAATTTCGTACACAACATTCGATTTATCCAATTTAGAAGTTTTTGATTTTAATTTGGAGTAACATTGTGCAACTGTATTTGAATTTTTATATGCTACAGCTATTTTTATCTGTGGTGAGAATTCGTGACAAGTTTTCGGACAATGTATGTATATAGGGTAACTTAAAATATATCTTTTTGTTGTTGTTTTTAATAACATCTTTCTTGTTGTCTTTCTTATTTATTGCTATTTTGTTCATCACTTCATTGTTAATTTGTTTAACCAGTTTTGTTGGATAACCATTTTGTTTTAATAGTGTTACAATTAACTGCATATTTTTTTGGTGATACATAATTGTAACACTATTAAAACAAAATGGTTATCCAACAAAACTGGTTAAACAAATTAACAATGAAGTGATGAACAAAATAGCAATAAATAAGAAAGACAACAAGAAAGATGTTATTAAAAACAACAACAAAAAAGATATATTTCAAGTTACCCTATATACATACATTGTCCGAAAACTTGTCACGAATTCTCACCACAGATAAAATAGCTGTAGCATATAAAAATTCAAATACAGTTGCACAATGTTACTCCAAATTAAAATCAAAAACTTCTAAATTGGATAAATCGAATGTTGTGTACGAAATTACTTGTGACTAACAACTGTAATAAAGTTTACATTGGTCAAACAAAAAGATATTTAAAAGATAGAATAAAACAACATGAATATGACATAGGAACACTAAATAAAGAAGAAAAAAGACACATACAGCACTAGTGGAACACATAACCAATAATCCAGAACACAAATTCAACTTTGAAAACTGTAAAATATTAGGAACAGAACCAAACCTTAAAAAACGATTACTTTTAGAAATGGTAGAAATAAAAATGAATAAAAATAGCGTTAATAAACGTATTGACATGGACGACTTTAAATTCAGTTTATTACAACATTCTAGAAAAAGAACAATAATTTCAAAACATAATATTTTCAGTGTCTCAAATCCATTAATAATACTGCTTCCCACTCCCTAACACAAATGTGATATGCGTACGACAGGTTAGATTCTCTCAAAAACCTTCATTACTATAGTAATTTTTAAAGTGTATTGTCCTGTTTTAGTAGTGTTTTGTTTTTATCTTTATACATTTACTATATATGTATATAGACCAGTGGCGGTGCGTGATATTTCAGTTAGCCATATCTTGAAAACGACGCATGGGACCCACTTCACTTTTTAGGTGATGACTATACACCTCTTACAGAAAGGATTTATAGTGAAAAAACCGTCAGCAAAGTTTGCGAAAAAATTTTCAAAAACACTGGAGCACTCCCTGGGTTCTCAGTAACGCTCTGTGGGATATTTGCAGTATGTTTTTTTTTCATAATCTAGAAACAAATATAAGGAGACGTTTTTCGATTTGTTGCAAAATAATTTTTTTTTTCAAAAAGTTATGGCCATTTTAATTTTAATTTTATAGGAACATTTTGTTTCCCAAAATTAAAATGGCCATAACTTTTTGAAACAAAAATATTTTGTAACAAATCGAAAAACGTCTCCTTATATTTGTTTCTAGATTATGAAAAAAATATAGTGCAAATATTCCACCGAGCGTTTCTGAGAACCCAGGGAGTGCTCCAGTGTTTTTGAAATTTTTTTTCGCAAACTTTGCTGACGTTTTTTTCACTATAAATCCTTTCTGTAAGAGGTGTATAGTCATCACCTAAAAAGTGAAGTGGGTCCCATGCGTCGTTTTCTAGATATGGCTAACTGAAAAATCACGCACCGCCACTGATATAGACAGTACCGCCAATGTTTGTAACGTACCACCTTACATGACAACAATAACAACATTGATGTAAGTAAAAGTTACAATTGCTTTTCTGTAGTAATATGTAATATTTCAAAATCTATATCTTATATCTACTTCTGTATAAAATTGTAGTGAGCCCTGATGAAGGAGAAATAAAGCTCCGAAACGTTGGCAAAAATCGAATAGTTGTTATTTATTCCTGGACCTAATCCAACCAAACAAAAAAAACTGATAAGAAATTATAATTCAACACTTTCAATTTTAACTGCTATGAACTATGGAAATTGGACTTTGGACATCAGGTTAGTTACAGTACACCCAGAACAGCTTTGCTCGCGAACTGCACACAACGAACGTAGTACGAGGTAGTACGACAGTGAGATATATAAGTGATACCCACAATATCACAATACAAACAGACAATAACACACTGTACTTCTCGAAGCGTTCGCGGCTGCAGCTACAAAAGAAATGAGCACAACTGGAGGTTTTGTCTGCTGTGGCCAAGGGCAAAGCTACAAAGGCGTACTGTTCTTAGTATTGGAAGTTTATTTGGTTTGTTTATAGTAATTTTTTTCTTGGCAAACCCGTTTCCATAGTTTACAGCAGTTAAAGTTTATTAGTAGTTAAATGTGGTTTTGACCAGTTTCTCTGATTTTTTTCGGATATGTGGACATCAATACCGATTTTTTACTTCAATATCGTCTTAGGAGGTCAAAATGCAAAGGGATCATGTTGTCACAACCCCAACACAGACAACTTTTTTATTTTGTAGGCCTTCTTTTGGGTTATTATCCTACAGATTATTATATAGATGATTTTTTTCTCTAGTTATCCTCTCATATCCGTAACTCCTCTTCAAAAGAGACATGTTGAGGAAAATAGAAAATTAAATGGACTGTCCAGTAATACATACTAATAAGTTATATTGTACCTGATAGTATAGTCCATCTATTCTGAATTGAAAATGATAAATACGGGGCACAGAAAAAGCGGTGCAACTTTATGATTCCATGGGAGCCCTCGAATATTAACTTTTAGGGATAGGTAATAATAAGTAATTAACGTCGTTTTAAGCATTCATATATGTTTGAAAAAATACGCTGACTTTGACAATGTAGGTCTTTATTTTTACCTTTATTTTTCTTTTTTTCTATACGACCGTTTCGACATTTTCAATGGTTATATCTGAGGCTACGTTATTTTCATCCGTTTCGAAAGGCCTCCAGAAAGCCATGTTTATGAAAGAGGTATTTATTAAAAATATCTTTTTTTTAATGATTGAATTATGACGCAAATAAAATAAAAGTTTGTATAATTTAAACCTTTTAAAAATCCAACTTCGCCGTTATTGTACAGTCGGTCAAAGAAAGCGTGGTTATAGCCCGTGTTTTACCGCCAACGTAATCAACTGGGTCGACTGTATGTGGTATGTGGTGAGATATTTCCCCCTACCAGAGTAGCGACAATGACGAATGAAGTGTAGATTCCGCCCACTACTAAAGTGACGCGCTCGTCAAATCAACGTGGACCATAGATAAAAGAAGAGATAGATGGAACTCTCTCATACAATTAAATGAAACCGTGAAGCGCCATCTCTTGAATTGGTTTCAAACTAATTTTAACTAACATGGCGGATGGCGCTATATTCAAATTCAAATAAAATACAATTTGCGGACTCTTAAGAGTTCCATTATGGACAAAACGTATGTATATAAGAATAGCATAATCATACTTGGTTACATACAGTTTTTTTATCCTTATCTAGCGTATACTAAATATGATTATGCTATTCTTGTCATATATATATAGACATCCAAAAAAAACGTCATCAACTCTGGCTATGAACGAGAGATGGAAATAGCGGTCATGTCTAAGCTTTTCGGTTTTGTCAAACTTTTGACAAGTGACTGTCACAATTTGTAAAATAAACAATGGCTGTCATATGATGTGACAGTCTTGACAAGTAAATAAGGTTATAAATTCGATCAAGAATAGAAATACGTCTTTTTTTTTCTCGGCCAACTTTGATGACGTTTTTTTTTTGGATGTCTCCATATACATATATATACGTTTCGTCCATAAGGGAACACTTAAAAAAATCCACACTGTATTTGAAACCGTTCCTCAAGAAATTATGTCTAAAAAAGTAAATTTTAAAGATATGCTGTGATGAAAAAAGAGGATATCTGAGATATTGAAACCATTAAATACCATAATCAATTGTTTTAGATGTAAGATTCCTTTATTCACAACCACATTTATATGCATTCACAATCACATTTATACACAAGACACAATCACATTTCAGTATAAATAATTTGAAACTAGCCATTTATATAAACTAAAAAAAAAAAAGTAAAGGCATAACTTTCTTTACATGAAGTTTCATTTATAACACACATCTGGTACCAGTTCTAGTCCTCCTTCATTTAATGTAATATTATCTCATCTGATTTCAGTCTCAAATAAGAATATATAATACCCAAAAAACAAATAAAACACAAAAAATTAACACATGGAAACAAATTAAACACAAAACTACAGAACTTATAACGTAAAACAATACACAGAATATGCGACCACCGATAACAATAGGTTTGTTTTGGTTTTACTTAGAACCAATTCAAGCGATACGCCCAGATAAATATTGACGTAAGAACATAACCCAAATTATAAATGTTAAACATTTGGGCTCATGGACTGAACTAGTTCTTCCGGACTACCAATCTTTTTTTTTTAAGAGTACCAACGATACATAACTAACCAAGCTGGTTGCGCCATCTATAGAGTTGGTCTCATACTAAATATCCCATTTCAGGTAGGCTCATAAGAGTGAACATCCCTTGACGTGGACTACGATACGGTCCACTCCATACGGGTAACAGATCAGTATAGAAATGCGTATTTAGTTCCATACAAAGTGTTAGTAAACTGATATATCTTTATCCTACCTCGTATAAGTACCTATTCTCAATTTAGAATGGAAATTCTATAATTTAATTTATTCTGTACAAAACGATACCACGTAATAAACAGCATATTAATATATTTAGCATATACCTACTAATATACCGTCTAATTGTATTACATACAACAGATGTGCTAATTACATATATCTCATGATCTGAACTTTAAAGACTTATTTGATCAGTCGTCCAACACATGATACATCCTTACATACTGCTTTAAATAATATACCCGCTTTTTCTGATTCTCTATGTTTCTTTTATAATACCATATGACATTTCATATTTAAAACCACGTATTGCGTTCGCTCATTCTCTAATATTTTATTAAAGTTGTAGTGTGATGAACCTAAGACTGTATTTTACCATAATTCTGTAAGCTTTTCTTGTCCCCACAAGAATACTGCAAGCGACTGCTAAGGAATTATCCTCTGAGTAAAACAAAGATTAATAAAGCCTGTTTCTTCGATTACCTCGCACAATTTCTAGTTTTATGGTTTTGCTTTACGGCATTTTCCACTGTATACGTTACGCATTATGGATATGCAACTTCAAGGTTGTAATAGAGGCTGCTTGATTTATATCTGATTTCTTCAACTCATATTTCAGGAAGTTCATAAACACTGACTTGTTCGGGTCTGCGCTAGGTTTAACTGGGTAAATCTGGGGACTTTTTTATGCGCGGGATGCTTGTCATCTTTCTTATTACTAGTTATAAAGAATGCATTAGGTATATATACACGGTGGAGACCTTAACTGGAATATATTCGCTAGCGGGGTGGTGAATGATTTTTCAAAAAATTCCCGAGACACGTCAACTTTTAAATGTATTTACCTACATTTTGCAAGTAATGTGAAAAATATAGCCCTTCAGGGGTGGCTGAAACCACCCTCGACATGATTTTTTTCAAATGCAATCCTATGGCTTGTGACCACTCAATGTAAAGCTGGTGGAAAGAGGAATCCAACGCACTGATCAAATTTTAATTTTTAGTGTGTTTGTAGGGTTGCATACAATTAAAACGTAATTTTATAGTTTAATTTATTTTTAACGCAACAATTTCGTACTCAAAATGTGTGTTGTTTAGTTTTGAAATGTAAACCTTACAATTAATATGTCCCCACAAAAAATTCCAAGCAATTTTTTGTCACAACTGATATTTGTTATTTTTTGCTAGTGTTTTTACACGGCCACAAAGAGTAATTTAGTTTGTATGCTGTATTCAGAGTTTGAAACGAAGTGTTATTTCAAATTGGTGAAAATGTCTTATTTAACTGAATCACTAAAAATCGAAATTTTGATGATGATTGGATATGGTGATAGGGCACGAACTCAATGCGAAGTTGTTCGCTTGTTTCGAGAAACGCATTCTGACTTGCCATCACTAAATCAAGGTACCATTAGTAAAATTGAGGTACAATATCGAGAGATGGGTCATGTCAGGAAAGTACCGAGTAAGAGGCAGGCTGTTGTTGATGACGACACGAAGTTGAATTTGTTGCTTGCTCTAGAAGAAAATCCAATCACTCCAGCCCGTCAACTAGCCCGTGATAGTAATCTTAATCACAAAACAGTTTTAAAAATACTTAAATATGAGAAAGAACGCCCATATAAAATGCAAGCTGTTCAAGAGCTACTTGAAGATGATCCAGATCGACGAGTGGAATTTTGCGATTTATTGATGACTTGTATTGATCAAAACCAGTTATCTTTAGAGTGGATAGTTTTCTCTGACGAGGCTACTTTTACATTAAATGGGCACGTAAATCGCCAAAATTGTCGTTACTGGGCTGAAGAGAACCCCCATTGGATGAGGGAACTTCATACTCAGCGCCCACAGAAAACTAATGTGTGGGTCGGAATAATACAAGATAGAATTGTAGCACCATTTTTCTTTGATGACACTCTTAATGGAGCAAGATACATGCGTTTACTCCAGCACGAACTAATGCCAGTGCCATGTCATTTATTTCCAAACCCCTTAAACCCTAACTTGACCGACCAGAGGTTATGGTTTCAGCAAGATGGGGCCCCACCACACTATGCTGCCATTGTTCGTCAGTATCTGGACAGAATTTTTCCCGGTAGGTGAATTGGGAGGCGAGGTAATATTGAGTGGCCAGCAAGATCTCCAGATCTTACACCACTGGATTTCATTTTGTGGGGACATCTTAAAAGTAGGGTTTACATTCAGAAACCCAACAACATAGCAGATCTGCAGGAAAGGATAAGAGAGGAAATCGGAAAAAAACACCGCAAATGTTGCATAATGTAAGGGACGAAACCTACCTATTGGGATGCTGCCAATAAGTGAATGGTGCACATTTTGAACAATTGTTACGTTGAAAATAAATTTAATTTTTAAATTGTTTTAATTGTATGCAACCCTACAAATATATAAAAATTAAAATTTGATCAGCGCGTTGGATTTCGCTTTCCACCAGCTTTACAATGAGGGGTCACAAGCCGTAGGGTTGCATTTGAAAAAAATCATGTCGAGGGTGGTTTCAGCCACCCCTGAAGGGCTATATTTTTCACATTACTTGCAAAATGTAGGTAAATACATTTAAAAGTTGACGTGTCTCGGGAATTTTTTGAAAAATCATTTACCACCCCGCTAGCGAATATATTCCAGTTAAAGTCTCCACCGTGTATATATGTTATTAAGTTGTGTATATGTTAAGAAACGAACATTTTCATATACTTCTCTTCAATTGTATTTTGTTTTGGACCACTAGCATTACCATATATATTGCAATTCCTTAATAATTTACATCGTTCTTGGATACATTTTATTATCGTCTTTTTTTAATATTGGTAATTCTTAAATGAATGAAAATGGTCTCATAATAAAGCCTGAAAGGCCACCAGAAACTGTATTAATAAGGCCAAAAATAGAATAGGATATGTCAACTATATGAGAAAAATATTGGTCCCAGAATAGATCCTTGGGGGTCACTGGAAATATTTCACTGGAATTAAAATAAATTTCAGTTATGTATGCTAAGAAATTACAAACAAAACAGTATTATTAGATTAGATCAGATTAAATGTGTGCAGGTCAAACAGAAAATGGAAATGCACAATATTTTCTATAATCGCTTGGTGAGCTTGAATTTCAAAAATAAATTCCTCCAGGGTCCTGTAACGACAACATGTGATTTATTTTTGTGGTCATTCTTCAAGAACATAAATTCCCAAGTTCCTATTAATAACCTAGATCTATTTCAAAAAATTGATTTGAAAGAAAGAATAAATGCGGTTAACACTTCTTATCTTCTAGAAAAAGTTTTTGGTTCTATGTTCTCGGTTTTATTAAAAAAAAAGGTGTCATAAATGTTTAGAAATCCAAAAAAAAAAAAAATATGATTGCTGATGATTTGAATCCAAGCCATTAAATTCAAACTTAATTTAATCATTTCATCATATTTCTGTCAAAAATTGGTTAACATATCATATATAATGGACTTGATTGAGCAAAGATTGAGCAAAAGACATATATTTTCTTTCCACAGCCACCTTGAGGTCAAACTTATTTGAATGCTCGTTACCGCCAGTTTGGCGGCGAAATACGGTCTCAAAGGATTTTTGCAGTAAGTAATGATATGAGAAAAAAAGTGGTTCCAACACGGATCCCTCTGGGCCACCAGAAATATTGATTACGTTTGGAGTTTACGAAATCAATCAGCGCATCTTCATAACATTATGAGAATATGAGAGAAAGATTGGCCCCAAAACGGACCCCTGTGGGCCACCGGAAATACTGAGTACGTTTAGCGTTTAGGAATTCAATCCCGCGCTCGGACGTCTTCATAGCATCTTTCGCATGCTTGTACATTCTTCCAGCGACTTCGCCGCCACTTTACAATTGAGGAGCTTGCGTGCAAAACCGGCTATATCCATTTTTGATTTTTTTTACGGAGAAGGCAAAAACTCATTTCATGACCCTTAAAGTTAGAAAAAAGAAACAAAAACACACCTCCTCTATCCAGTATACTGATTTGGCTTGATTAAGATAAATTAACTTATACCTTATAGTTTCCTCAAAATTTTGAAAAAAGCTTTGGATATAGTCGGTTTTGCTTCGAAATCTTGTTAAAAGAAATGAAAACCCCGGATAAAGCTAATTAAAAAAACAAAATATGCTTTAAAATCTAATGTAAAACGAAGCAAAACTTAGAACTGATATTACATTATTAATGATAATAATAATAATAAAAAAACAAAACAGATATCCTAACTTCTAAGGTTATGGAACATATAAAATTAAAAAACTAATGTTTTTATTAAATTTTTACTGCGGTTTCTTCATGAAGGCAATCACATCCTATACCATCATCTTCTGAAGCACCAGGTCCGCTTTCCTCTGCAGCTGCTTCTTCTGTTTGAAACAAAAGTTTCTTGTACCATTCAAGGTCAACACGGGATTCCCAATTCTCTCCGAAATGTTGTTTAATTAGATGAGATAGACTCGACTTTTTTTTTCCGGTATACGGTTTCTAAATTCGACTTGTTTTAACTCCATAAATTCACGGTATTTTCTCTTTTTTATTAGAGTTTGAGCTACATGAAACTGTTTATTATTTCTGTAGTATTTGTGTAAAGACACTGTTATTTGGGCCTGCTGTTTGTTTTTTATGTGTTTTTTCTTAATAGTAATTCTCTTGGCATCCGAAATTCCTTTTTTTTTTTGTATTTTTTTTCTAGATCCTTAATATTGTATAGCCAGTCATGTCCCAATCGTTTCACATATAACATACGTTTTAAAACGTATCATTGAATATAGCCAGTTTTGCTTCAAAATTGGGATATAGCCGGTTATGCTTCAAAACATCACTTTGAAGTGGAATTTTAATACAGAAATAGTTGGTTTTGGACTAAAATGATTGCGGGAATCGATAGAGCTCTATGAGCAGTTATGAGAAGTACAAAAAATAATTTTCGGTCAAATATGGATATAGCCGTTTTTGAACGCAAGCTCCTCAATTAGAGAGACGCCCTGCCCTGCCTCCGCGCCCCGCCGTCGCTGCCGCTCCGCATCCGGCGCTGGCACGCCGGGAGCTTTTCGCTCCACCTGACTTCTAACTATTCACCTGTTCGATGCCAATGCGGTCGCGGCACATACAAGCGCGAGCGTCGCAAGAATAGATCCACGTCTCTCGAGGGCTGCACGCGGCGCGAATTCGAATACTCGCGGGACGATTCGAAATTGGTCGGACGTTTTGTACGGCGTTTTCGACTCGGTCGGACGTCGCGCTCCCGGAATAGCGTCCAGTGGCACAGCGTCCGAGGAGGATCCTCCGTAGAGCGCAGGAAGCTGGAGGGTCTCGCCTGTACGATGCCAGTGGGAATCGTTTATAATATCGCTAGGTAAGGAGACCGGGCACTGTACGGTTTTTATTTTGAAAATATGTATCTGTCGATCTGTTTGCCTGAGATTCTCGTATTTTCGTAACGAAATACGAGACCCACATCATATTTTAGGAGGTGATGATTAGACCAAAGTAGAAGGCGGTAATAGCAAAAACACTTCAAATGTTCGAAACACATTTTCCTCGCCAGATTATTTTGGAAATGGCTTGCAAACTATTTCCGAAGGTTTTTTTCATAGTCACCACGTAAATACGGTCTTTTTATATTTGCGATTTTTTCCAAATTTCGAAATATGTAAAATTAATGTTAATTGAATTGTTATTTCATCCAAGCATTTCGTTTTTAAGATTTTACTACAATTGTATATCTGATCAAAATGAAAATTTTGAAAAAAACAACAACAAAAAGTTTTATATTCACTTGATATTTTGAAAAAAAAAATCGTAAACATTTTCCAAACTCTTTCCAAGATCTTCTGGTGAGGAAGACGTTCTTTCAAATTTTTTTTTCATGTTTCATTTGAAGTTTTTTTGCTATTACGAGTATAGCCTTCTACTTAGGTCTAGTAAAATATGATGTGGGTCCCTTCTTCAAACATACGAGAATCTCAAATTCCACCAGCCGCCACTGCCTGTTTTTATTTTGCGTACAATAACTCTTAAACGTTTTGAAATAGCAAGTACTTTAATACGATTGCGCGGTACAATTTAATCTATTACTATTGATAAGTTATCAGTATAACTAGTATAACCAAGAAAAGGTTACTGGAAGGTTGAATAGTTTGGAAAAAGGTTAGTAAGAATTTTTACTGCAAATTTGTAAATATTTCGCCGGTTTAAAGGTAAAACTCATTAATTAACATCAAGCCACTTCTTAAAAAAATACGTAAGAAGTTTCTATAAACTTAAAATCCTATAATAAAAATTTTCTAAAAACAAGAGATGAAAAACATATTTTAGTACATATAAAAGTTCGAAAGATGTAATTTTTATAAAGATGAACTATATTTTAGCTGGATTAAGGCCCATATTATTGCATTTTTTTTTTGTCTCCTGTTAGACGATTGCAGTTTTCTTACTATTTTTCTGGTGTTATTAATGAGAACCTCAAACTTATCATTAATCCTTTTAAATGACGTGTGAAAATGTCAAAAAGAGCAAACAAATGTAAAACGGTATTTTTTCAGCTTTTATCATATTTTTTTTATTCAGTATTTTTATTTGATTCTATATTTCATTGACTCGAATCGAGAGACATTGCTTTGCAATTTTTTGTGATACGGAATATCGAGCAGTAAAATATGTACCTACTATGATTTAGCAAATAAATCATAAACTGTAAATTCGCAAAACGAATTAGCAACAATTTTAAGAGTTGTGTGTAATAGGTCCCAAGGTATTTTTTTATAAAGCAAAAAAAAAGCATAAAAACAATAACAAAAACTGTCAAACATGAGACATTTTTTCTTGTTTTTAATCCTATTTTTATTTAACCATCTGATGTTTATTTAACCATTTAATAAAAAGAGAGATATACAGGGTGATTTCTAAGTTGAGTCATATTTTTTAACAGCGGATAGAAATAATTAAGACAAACGTTTTGTCAAAATAACATTTTTTTCAAAAACCCTGATGAATACTATTTTAGAAATAAATAAGGTAACTTTTTTTGGTTTTTAAGTTCATTAAAAAATAGCACATATTTGGAAAAAAAATGTTTTGAATAGGTTTACACATATTAAAAATATGACTCAATTTAGGAATCACTATGTATATTGCAAAATATTTATTATAATACTTATTTTGACCTCAAAAATATACGTTTAAAATTATTGTAATGAATTTGGAAACACCATCTGTGTATTAAGATGTATCTACAATTGTTTGAAATGGTACATATTACTAACATTTTCAAACTGAAAAGCTTTGAGAAAAGTAAGGCATTTGCATTGGAAAATTATTTCGACACCCAAAATTTACTGTTTCATGATTTACAAAAAAAAAAAAATAGTTTTACAACCTATATCAGTTTCTACCACTAAATTAAATTATCATTTTGATTTTTTGATGTATAATCATCGACAAAATAAGTATATTTTTTCCAAGAATGTATATGTGTGGGCAAAAATACTCGGTACATGTATATACTACTAATATTGAATACATGTATATACTACTATATATAAACTACTAATGTTGTCATTTCAATTTACGAATTTAATACTTACTAATTAAGAATCTTGCAAAATTATTTGAAATTACAGTCGAGTTCGACTATTTGCATTCCATAAAATTACCTATATATTTAAAACATGAAAATATAAGTGGGCACTAAAAAAATTTTGCATGTCTCATATTTTATGAAACAAACGACCGTCTTGGTTTCCAAGGAATCCCATTTAGTCGCCTTCCTCTGCAATTTATAATGAAATTAGTGGGATTCAAATAAAAGCTAGCAGTTAACACTAGGTTGTGGGTGAGGAATATTCAACAATCCTACAGAAAATTTTAATTTGAATAATGTGCTTGATCTCCAACATTTTAATACTGGAAGGTGATATCAGGCTTAGGTGGAAAATAAATATACGATATTTTTATTGTCGTTGACACCGACGAAAGCAACATTAGCAACAAAAAAAACCAGACATTTTATGAGAATTTTGCTGATTTTTATAGCAAAGCCGTCTGGGTTACACGAGATAAAATAATATATCCATTATGTCAACACCCTTACATTACTAACTCAGTTACTTCTAAAATACGAATTACTTCTGTATTGGAAATTTGGGCGACATGACAGAGATGGACTGAGGAGGTATATACCTACAATATGATTTATTTTAAGTCTTTCATTTCTAAAATGCTACTCACTACAAATATATTTGTGACGTATTATCAACGATTCATAACTAACTTGTACACAGTGTAAAGAAATACGAAGTGTGTAAATTAAGTAATGAGACTAGCAACGTAGCGCCCGATCTAGCAACACAGCAGAGATAGGATTTGGAAGGGTGGTAGGTTAACATGTAATGCACCTTCAGTACAAGTTTGAACTTGTTAGAGCCATTTGTTTGTTCTTTGTGACTGTTTTCGTAAACCGGTTTTTTTCTAGTGCGTTTTAAAAATGAGTGACGTTAATTTTGAACAACGGTGTGTTATGAGTGAATGAACGGTGTGCTATGAGGTTTTGCTTCACACTTGGACACAGCACAACGGACACTTTTGCAAAACTTCAACACGCTTACGGAGACAGTGTTTTTTCAAGAGCCCAGGTTTTTCGGTGGTTTAAGGCATTCAGAAGGAAGAGTCTATTGAAGATGAACCACGCAGCGGAAGGCCTTCATTTTCAAGAATCGATGAAAATGTCGATAGAATACAGGATCTTGAGCGTTCAGATCGTCGGTTGACGACAAGAGTGATCGGGGAAGAGTTAAATTTTAATTACTCCACTGTTCATCAGATTTTGACTAATGAATTGGGGATGAGAAAAATCTGCGCAAAAATGGTTCCAAAAAACCTTTCGCAGGAACAAAAGGACATGAGGAGAGAAAGCTGTCTTGACTTTTTGGAATCGATTGAAAATATCCCCATTTTATGGAACGCGTCATTACTGGTGATGAGTGGCTGAGTACGACCTGGAAACCAAACGCCAAAGTATGAAATGGCACACCTCAAGCTCTCCTAGACCCAAAAAATTCATTCGTCAAGAACAACTGGATGTTGCATCACGACAATGCGCCTTGTCACAAAGCCATTTCAGTACACGAGTTTTAGCTAGTAAAAACATTCCTGTGGCTCCTCAGCCTCCTTATTCGCCTGACTTGAGTCCTTGTGACTTTTTTCTCTTCCCGAGATTAAAAATCACCTCAAGGGACGTCATTTTGGGACCATAGAAAATATTCAAATGGCTGTAAAGCGACCAGCTGAAGGCTATTCCAGTACACTCGACATTCACATATCCGAACTTTTTCGTTCCAAAATATCCGAACTTTCTTCACCTCGGTATAACCGAACCTGGTGGCGCATGCGCAAAGGGTTTTTCTGGCTCATTCGACATCGACATTCGACATTTGACAGCGACAAGTTCGGTTGTGTGGAAGTATAAGTTCGGAAATATGGTGAGTGCGGAAATATGGAGTTCGGATATGTGGATGTCGAGTGTATATGAGCTCCAGCACTGCTATGAGGAATGTCTCCATATAATAACCGTCTCCAGCGCTGTGTGGCTTCCCAAGGAAGTTATTTTGAAGGAGACAATACTGAATAGTAATTCTAATCGATTAAAAAAAAATAAAAATAAAAAATCAGTCTTACTTAATTTCCACACCTCGTACATCAAATTGTTAGACTGTGTATTTTTTCCTGAATATGGGCTACTATATTCTAAATATACATATTATACGAAATATACTAAAAAAATCTTATAAAAGATGATAAGTTGGTAAAATTGTAAACATTTTAGAACGACCACTTTTTCTTTAAATTTTCACATTTCCCACAAAATAAAGTGCTGGCCACTCGAACTTACACATAGAGACTTTTAGGCAAAATTTAAAGTTCACAATTTTTAACAGGAATGCAAATTTTTGAACGCGGCTTGCAAATTTTAAGAGCTAGTTTTTTTTCGAATTAAGCTGCATGACGTATATTTATCGTAGGACCATAGGTTTATTATATACGGGGTGATCAATGAAGTCATGCAACAAATCAAAAAGTTTGTATGAGTGAAATTTCCGCAAAAACTTTTTTTTGGTCGTTGCAATATGGTTCGTTACTAAGGTAACATCAATATCTCTAGACGTTTTTGTCAGTTATTGGATTAAGGCCTTTAGGCTTTGTACACACTACTTAACATAAAATTTGGGTATCAAAATTTTTAAAATGCTATAACTTGACATTGGATTGACGGTTCTTGATGATTTTTGCGGATTTGGAATCTTTATTTCACGTAGATTTTCTCTGGTCTAAGCATTTTATTTGAGGGTTGAAATTTACACATTATACCGGGTCGATAATAAACAAAAACGTAGGGTACGGCGCGCTCTAAGGTTTGGCATTATTTAAGTTTTTGTAAAAATAAATTCTCACCTCAAGTTGTTTTTATTTAACTTTCTTTTCACTGTTCTGTCCGAAACTCTCACTCCAGATTGTTGTCTTAAAGCGTCATTTAGTTTTCTAGAGTTCTTTGTTCTATTCTGCATAGTTTCTCTCATTAAAATTCTTTCGGTTCTTTGGCTTATTTTTTTTGTATGTCCACCCCCATGCCCATAATTATGATCACCAGTAGTTTCGACGCAGCGCTTCAAATTATAAATTATCTTTCGGCTGACATTGTAAATGTGCGCAATTTGCTCTTTTGACATTCCTTCATTAAGAAGTCGAATGCAATTTTCCCTTTCTGCCGTGGTTAAACGCCTCATATTAATTAAAATTTACAAAATTATAACATTGAAATGTGTCACATTATTTCTAGAATAATGTTAACAGTTTTTAATTCCATAGCAACAAATTTGTTTTTCCAATGCCTACTTTGAAATTGACGCGTCGAGTAGAAATTACACCCGATCATAATTATGGGCATGGGGATGGAAAAATAACTCTGTAAAACTGAATGATTCTTTGAGACAACAAACTGGGGTGTGAGTTTCGGACAGAACAGTGAGAAGAAAGTTAAATAAAAACAACGAGGTGAGAATTTATTTTTATAAAAACTTAAACAATGTAACGTACCCTACGTTTTTGTTTATTATCGACCCGGTATAATGTGTAAATTTCAACCCTCAAATAAAATGCTTAGACCAGAAAAAATCTACGTGAAATAAAGATTCCAAATCCGCAAAAATCGTCAAGAACCGTCAATCCAATGTCAAGTTATAGCATTTTAAAAATTTTGCTGCCCAAATTTTATGTTGAGTAGTGTGTACAAAGCCTAAGGGCCTTAATCCAATAACTGACAAAAACGTCTAGAGATATTGATGTTACCTTAGTAACGAACCATATTGCAACGACCAAAAAAAAATTTTTTGCGGAAATTTCACTCATACAAACTTTTTTTATTTTTTGCATGACTTCATTGATCACCCCGTATATAATAAACCTATGGTCCTACGATAAATATACGTCATGCAGATTAATCCGAAAAAAACTAGCTTTTAAAATTTGCAAGCCGCGTTCAAAAATTTGCATTCCTGTTAAAAATATTGAACTTTAAATTTTGCCTAAAAGTCTATGTGTAAGTTCGAGTGGCCAGCAGTTTAGATAGAGAATAGCGGCAAAGGACAGTCATAATCAAGTACCGCTGCCCACAATTAATGAACGAATGCAATAAAACCCAGTGTCCTGTTCACCGTTAAGCCATCCTACTGCATAGATCCCTTCAAGGCCGGCCGAGTGATTTATCACGCGAATACGGCCGTTTTTACGCCATCACTTCACTCTCCGCGGCCAGCATATTAATCGCCCGTCTATAAATACGACAGAAAAAAGCTCTTACTTATCGCATTAATTATATAATTAACTTACGTCGTACGAGCGGCGTTTCGCAATAGGTTCGAATGTTTTGCAACTGACTGTGTGTGCATACGTGCACCTATTTATGTACTTATGTACCAGTGGCGGCTTTCCGGGTGAAGCAGCTGAAGTGCCACTTCACCCAACATTCGTTCGTAGTAAATTTTAACCATATAGTTAACTCTGTAAAAGGTCTGTAACTGTTGTGCGCATGTTACTGTAGTGTTTCTCGAGATGTCGAAGTTGAACCGAAACTTAAATTTCAAAAAAATGGAAGTTGTGCTAAATTGTGCTAGGTTTGTGCTCATTTGTGCTGCAAACGATTTTTTGAAAAATCCAAAATTACGCAGGACTCTAATTAATGAAAACGTTTTTTTGTAGAACCGCAAGTTATTCCTAACTTAAAATCAAAGGTTTGCTAAGTAGATTAAAGTACACTGAATATTGTGCAGAAAGAAAATTCGAAAACTTAACCATTTTCCAAAAAAAAAAACCAAAAACAACACAAAACTTTATCTCGGAAAATTAAAACTTGTGCTGTTGTGCTCGGGAAATGCAATACTTTTCCATTGTAAGAAATTATGTGCGACCAACAGTTTTCATGTAAAAACTCAAAAATCAAATACAAAAATCTCAAAATTGTTAAATTTTGAAAAAGCAAAACGTGAATTGTGCTCGATAAATGCAATCACTTCTTCCTCTTGGAAAATTCCATACGTCCCATAGATCTCAAATGAAAACTCAAAACCTGTAACTCAAAAAAACATGCAAGTCTAAAAATTATCAAACATTGAAAAACACCAAAACTTGTGCTGAGTTGTGCTCGAAAAATGAAAACTATTTTCTCTCTTCAAATTGCGTAAACCAAAGTTTCAAATGAAAACTCAAAATCAAAATTCGAAAATTTCCAAATTGTTAAATTTTGAAAAGCAAAACTTGTGCTGGTTGTGCCCAAGATATGCAATAATTTCTTTCCTTTTGCAAAATTCCGTACAATCAATAGTTTGCCCGAGGATTCAAACTCAAAATCGAAATTAGAAAATCTCAAAATTGTTAAATTTTGGACAAAAATAGTGTGCTTGGTTTTGCTCAGAAAATGCAATCACTTTACCCTTTTACAAAATTCCCTTCAACCAATAGTTCCAGAATTAAAACTCAAAACGTCAAACTCAAAAACTACATGTTTAAAAATACATATTAAAAAAAAAAAATTGGCTCTTTGCTCAAGAAATGAGCACAGCTTTAAACCTTACCTTTTACAAATTCCTTTCGAGACGTACATTGATTAAAACATTTTAAAAATTCATCGCGCGCGTAACATTGTGACCAATATAGAGTTTCTCCATCGGTGGATCAAAGGCCTTCGTCAGAAATAGTTTCGTCTTCGAGAATATGAAATCAATGCAGTAGTTGAGAGGACTGTTAAAAGCAAATATTTTGAAATATCTTGTTCTTTCTAACTTTTTGATACTATAACTTTCAAAAAATAAACTTTTTCATTTTGGTTTTAGGGAACTATTGGTCGATATAATTTTGTAAGAGGGACATGTGCGTTTCTTAAGAACTACCCAGCACAAGTTACGATTTTAAAAAATTTACTAATTTGAAGATTTTCGAATTTAGTATTTTTTTTAATTCGGAAATATTGAATACGAATTTTGCAAGTGCTTTTTAGGCAGATTTCAATATTGGAATTTTTTAGACTCATCTTTTTTTGAGTTTCATTTTGAGTTTTCGTTTTTGAATTGGTTCTCAGCAATAACATTTGCAATATGTGATAGGTTTTAGTTGTTTTTTAAGTATCGGTACTGGTTTATTTGGTTATTGGTCGTATGGAATTCTAGAGGAAAGTGAATGCATTTCTCGAGCACAATTAACACAAGTTTTGCTTTTCAAAATTACAATTTTGATATTTTTGTTTAAGTCTGTTTTGCGTTTTTACATGAAAACTGTTGGCGCACATAATTTCTTACAATGGAAAAGTGTTGCATTTTCCCGATCACAATTCAGCACAAGTTTTATTTTTCGAGATAAAGTTTTGTGTTGTTTTTTAGTTTATATTTTGGTAAAGGTTAATTTTTCGAATTTTTCTTGCAACGAAATTCTAGTGTACTTTAATCTACTTCCCAACCTTTGATTTAATAGAATTTTAGTTATTCACAAAAACGTTTTCTTTAATTTTTAAGTTTTCAAAAAATTGTTTGCAGCACGAGCACAACCTAGCAAATTGATCTGTTCTGTTTGTTTGCATGTTACTGTCGTGTTTCTCGAGCAGCAATATATTTTTTCTCATTCTCGAGATTGTTTTTTTGCCTTCGTCAATACTGAAAAACAAGAATATTAAAATAAAATGAATATTAATTTATTACACTTTTAATATTCACACTTTTCCGCCTAACATCGAAAAACTTTTGTAAACTCAATACGCGCATTTCGACAACCCTATTGGCAACATCAGGACATGATTACAAGTGAAATTCTTTCTACGTTGGTTCCGGAAAGTGCGCCACAACGCAGGGTCGGTTCCATACAACTCTATGATAAATAATTAAAGTATAAACTGTATTTTGAAGTGCCTTATAAATTATATACGCGTGTATTTCTTGTCCGTGCATACGTACGTCACTGACCGTGCCTAGTAACGCGTACTGGATCTCTAGTAGGTCCACTCCCGTGCGGGTGATCGGGATATTTGAATGCAATTTAACCCTGCAGTGTGGCATACCTTCCAGACTCTATACGTTACACTATCTATTGCATATTTAAAACGAATGTTTAATGTGTGACGAAAAAATTGTAAACTAAATAGAATATTAATTATGCTCCCTGTGGTTTGCGTTTTGTGTGTTTTTTTACACTTTTTTTTTGCCTGTTTAGTTTATTCTAGCTTTTTATTTAGTTTATTAGCTACATTGACTTTGATTTTATGTAGGTAACTATCGGTTTTGCAAGCAAGTGATTTAATTATAATTACGTGTATTTGCTGAAAAACTTTACCTGCTAATGGCATTGTGTGCAATCTATTAAAAACGCCGTTTAGTCGCTGGAGACATGAAGTTAAGTGAGACATTTTAAAACAAAACCGACCTACGGAAATGTTAACAATGGTGGTCAAAAAATAAGTTAAGAAAACGTCATAAATGGTTTATAGTAGATACATAGATACTTATATCGACATTACTTCATAAACACTGATTGAACTGACTGAAATTACAATATATGAATCTGCTGAGCACATAAAAATGATTAAAAAAAAAACTGATTTTTCGAACGTTGAAATAAATATAAATAATATTGCTGATGCTTTGACAGAAAACGTGAAGCTCTTTGAAGACTTACATAGACTTACGATGGAAATAATAATTGATGAAGTGTTATACGGGGTGATCCGAATTTAAATACAGATAATTTAATAGCCCATTTTACGCATTAAACTTGTCGTGCAAACTATATGTTAAAATACATCATAATTACTGATACGATATAACAGTAACTTTAATTTAAAAACATCAAATGGTTTCATGTCATGTCAGATCATCAAAACCGTTTTAGTTCAGTCATGGCAAAATTCGTAAAAAAAAAATAGATAATTTTTTCCGTAAAAAACGCAATTGTTAATAAAACTATAATAAAAAACTGAAATAAGTAAATAGAAAAACAAAACAAAGTATGTCCCACCGCCCCTGTCAGACTGGCCCTGACTGTTGAATCTTAAACTGATCTTTCAATGAGATTCAGCGTTAAAAGCTTATAAAATACACAGTTTGGTTTTAATATATTTTCCCGCTGTAAAGTTAAACATGTTAACAACCTATTTTACACCCGCTTTAAAGGGACGTAGCTCCCTGGGGTGCATTTTTGATACATAGTTTATATGACATTTTTGCATTATTTGTGTTTGTAGAATGGACTATTAAATTTTCTCTATTTAAACTCGGACCACCCTATATATGTATGTATGAGCAAACAATTATTGTGTAGCAATGATGAAATACTTGGGTTTTTCACTATTTTTTCCGAGTGCGAGCCGCCACTGCTATGTACCTACGGCGAGGTTTCGTTGAACGTTTCGAACGGGGGAAAGGCTCCGTAAGAGGAAGACAGAACGCGCGTTTTGTTGCATAATCCACGCAAGGACGCAGGTCCAGGTCTCGATCGTTCAGGTGCGCATTGATTTGGTGCACCAAGATTAGCTAAACTGGTATTAAAATGAGTCCATTCTGTCAGGAAAACGAAATGAACAAAAAAAAAACACCTAGGAATGTTCGAAATGTGAAATAATTACATAAGTATACGTTATAGCTTAAATATCTATTCTACTTTGTATATAAAATAGTTCAACCAACAAATAATGTAAACAACATACAAATAAAATAACATCGATTGACATGGTATGTCGTAGAACGATTGGACAGGTGATTTTCGCTAGCCGAAATTTTATATAATTCTAACGGCTCTAATGTGTAAATTAAGAATTCGTAAAATATGTTTAACGATTACAACGTGTGCACAATGAGTTATAATAATGCAGTGCTACGGAGAACAACTTGATACGACTAAGCACAATTCTCTTTAGCTCAAGGTGTTTTGAAAATAAACAAGCGATAATTTCACAGGGGCATTTCGTTTCTGCAACAGTTTGAAAACCGCTTCCAAAAACTTCTGAAAGCCCACACAATTTTTGAAAAAATTTTCCCAAACCTCCTTATGCAAATACGAGAATTTGAAATTCTGCTAGACGCCACTGTTTAACAGTAAGTTTTATGACAATTACAATTGCCTGCAAAATGGGTAAACGCCAATTTTTTGTTGTATTGTTTTTGCCTATCCTGAGTTGAACGACACTGCACGCCACTGATGAGCGAAGTACGAGGTAGTACGACCATACCGCTACGAGAGATACCTAATTTAAGGACCTAAGACCTATTAATATTTTACCTTGTCTTTCGAAATTGTTAGAGAAGATTGTTAATTTTCAGCTAAAGGATTATTTAGAACATAATAAAATAATATCCCCTCTACAGTCTGGTTTTCGTAAGCATTATAGCACAACAACTGCATTATTAAAGGTAATGGGCGATATTATACAAGGTGTAGATAACAGTAAACTTGGTATTGTTGGAGCAATCAAAAGCCTTTGATTTAGTAAACCACAGACTGCTGTTATCTAAACTGCAATATATTGGACTAAGTAATACTGCACTAAACTGGTTTTCAAACTATTTAAACAATAGACAGCAAAAAGTAAAAATAAATGAAGAGGTGTCAAGTGAATTAATGGTAACGAGCGGAGTTCCTCAAGGAACTATTTTGGGTCCAGTACTCTTCTCTATTTTTACTTACGATTTGCCTAGCTGCTTTTCTAAATGTCAAATTCATTTATACGCAGACGATTTACAAATATATATTCTGACGAATTTCGTAAATGCACATTCAGCTATTCAAGATATTAACAGAGAATTAAGTAATTTTTGTGTATGGTGTCAAGACAATGGCCTAAAGATAAACCCTAAAAAATCAAAAGCTTTAATCTTAGGCAATGAACGAGTAAGAAGACAAATAGATATGAATACTCTCAATATAACAATTAATAACACCTTAATAGAATGGGTCAACTCTGCTAAAAATTTGGGTTTAATGTTAGATAGTAATTTAGATTTTAACGAACAGGTTAATAATGTATTTAGAGGGTCCTTCAGAATATTAAAATCATTGTATAACTTTAAATATGAGATGAAACAAGAAACAAAATTGTTATTAGTAAAAGCACTGATTTATCCTAAAATTGAATATTGCAGCTCCGTTTATTATTATCATTTAACCGGGTATAATCGACAGAAATTGCAGAGAATACAAAATGCGTGTATAAGATTTGTCTGTTGTGTGCCATTTGGCGAAGATATATCACCGTATTTGGATAGGCTGGGTGAAATGAATATTTTTCAACGTGTGACATATTTATATCTATTGTTTTTGTACAAATTATGTAAGAGTAATTGTCCAGACTATTTAAATAACAGTCTAACTCGCAGATCATATGTTCACAATGTAAATGTTCGCAGTAATTTCTATACAATACCTCAACACCATACTACAAAATTTAAGGGTAGCTTTCTATATACAGCTCCGAAGTTATTAAATATGGTATTAGACAATATTAATTTACCTCTAGGAGCATTTAAAAAGGAATGTAAGTTCAAACTCATGTATAACCTCATTAATATGTAATTGTATTATACCATATATATATGTATATATATTCATTTATCTAGCACTACTATTTTTTTTAGTTATATATATATTTATTTATTTAGGCAAATTAGGTTGTATATTTATTTAGGCAAATAGGTTTCTTGGATTTAAAGTTAAATTTAATTTTGTTATGTAATGTCTATATATTGATAAATCTGGGGGAGTGGAACACCGGCAACGCCGAACTCCTTCCGTTTGTTAATAATAATAATAATACCCAGAAATAAATAATAACAGACTGTACTTCTTGAAGCGTTCATTGGTTGGATGTGGACATCGCACGGTTGGATGTGGCCTTGTTGACGTAGACCTTTGACTTCAAATAACCCCACAGAAAGAAATCCAATGGTGTTAAATCACATGATCTAGGGGGCCAATTCTAATCACCGAAACGAGAGAGTACACGACCAGGAAATGTCTCAATGCCAGTAGTTGGGTTGTTTCACGGGCTGTATGGCATGTCACTCCGTCCTATTGAAACCATATATCGTCCACATCAATATCATATAATTTAGGCAGAAAGAACTCGGTTATCATGTCGCGATATCGAGCACCAGTAACATTAATGGATTGACCAGCCTCATTTTCGAAGAAGTATGGTCCAATGACGCATCCAGCCCAAAATCCGCACCAAACAGTGATACGTTGTGGATGCATTTGTTTTTCGACGATCACATGTGGGTTCTCTGAACCCCAAATGGGGAAATTTTGACGATTAATGAAGCAATCAAGGTGAATAGGATAATTTTGCTCGAAAAATCAACATTCACTTGTTGTTGTTCAATAATCCATTCAACGACCTCTTTTCGCTGTGTTTCATGAGGCTGCAGTTCTTGTATCAATTGAACTTTGTAAGCATGGAGATGCAGATTTTTAGTGAGTAGACGCTGTAGAAAGCTTCTTGAAATTTGCAATTCTTGTACACGCCCAATCGATGTTCCTGGACTTTCACCAACACTCTTACGCACTGGTTCGACTATTATCATTGAAACGGCTTGTTATTGGACGGCCAGTGTGTTTAGCGTCCTCAATTGCTCCAATCTCCCTGAATGTTTCAATTACTCTCTTCACAGTCGATGAAGTTAAATCAATATTCCGACCATATTTTGTAGGCAATTTGCGAACTGTAGCAGTGAAACTTTCATTACACAGGCCCACAAAAAAAGTGTCTGGTTCTGGGATGGAGACTAACTTTTTCTTATGTATTTTGTGCCGCTGAATCCGAATTCATCATAAAAAAAGGGGTTCCGCAGCTAATTTTGAAGATAACCTCAAAAAACTGTCGAAAACGACGTGTTTCGGTTGTAAAAGCTTGAGAAGACCAAAAAAACCACAAAAAAAGTATCTGGTTCTGATGAAAACAAACTTTGTTTCTTACGTATTTTGTCCTCTGAATTCGAATTTGTCATACGAAGATAGAGGTTCGACGCAACGGATTTTGGAGATAGCCTCAAAAAACTGTCGAAAATGACATGTTTTGGTGATAAAAGCTTGAAAGAACAAGGAAATATTTGCGCCACATCAAAAACCGTTGTCTCTACTTATTTTGGCCTCTTTAATCCCGAATTTTCTATGAAAAAATTGGTTTAACCAAGGGAATTTCGAGATCATCCTCAAGAATACTGCTGTAAAATTCGACGATATTTGTAATAAAAGCTTGAATGTCTGGGAATTCATGATTACGCAAATAACTTGATAACAATAGCAAGTCCGAAGACAATCTTAATATTGTCTAAGAGCGGAATCTGTTATGAAAATTCTGGTATTCAGCGGCACAAAGATACATAAGAAGAAGTTATCTCCATTCCAGAACCAGATACATTTTACTTTCTGGAATTCTTTTTTTGGTCTTCTAAGCTTTAAACAATAGCAAGCCGATGACAATTTTGAAGATTGCTTCTAGAGTAGCGGAAATCTGTTTTTTAGACAATTCTGGGATTCAGCGGCACAAAATACATAAGAAAAAGTTAGTCTCCATCCCAGAACCAGATACTTTTTTTTGTGGGCATTTTTTTTGTCTTCTCAAGCTTTTACAACCGAAACACGTCGTTTTCGACAGTTTTTTGAGGTTATCTTCAAAAGTAGCTGTGGACCCCTATTTTTTATGACGAATTCGGATTCAGCGGCATAAAATACATAAGAAAAAGTTAGTCTCCATCCCAGAACCAGACACTTTTCTTTGTGGGCATTTTTTTTGGTCTTCTCAAGCTTTTACAACCGAAACACGTCGTTTTCGACAGTTTTTTGAGGTTATATTCAAGATTAGCTGTGGAATCCCTATGTTTTATGACGAATTCGGATTCAGCGGCATAAAATACATAATAAAAAGTTAGTCTCCATCCCAGAACCAGACACTTTTTTTTGTGGGCATTTTTTTTGGTCTTCTCAAGCTTTTACAACCGAAACACGTCGTTTTCGACAGTTTTTTGAGGTTATATTCAAGAATTAGCTGTGGAATCCCTATGTTTTATGACGAATTCGGATTCAGCGGCATAAAATATATAAGAAAAAGTTAGTCTCCATCCCAGAACCAGACACTTTTCTTTTGTGGGCATTTTTTTTGGTCTTCTCAAGCTTTTACAACCGAAACACGTCGTTTTCGACAGTTTTTTGAGGTTATATTCAAGATTAGCTGCGGAACCCCTATTTTTTATGATGAATTCGGATTCAGCGGCACAAAATATATTAGAAAAAGTTAGTCTCCATCCCAGAACCAGACATTTTTTTTTTGTGGGCCTCTGTTATTTTTGAAGTATTGTTCAACAATGAACACGCGTTGTTCTTCGTCTAGTGCCCTTTTTACCCTAAACCCTAAAACTGTCAGCTGTCAAGCCGTTGTTTTCTTTTTTGGTTGCCAATACTTTACCGCACAAATGGCGGCAAATTCAAATATCGGGTGAATTATGGAACACCCTTTACACCCAAGAGCAAAGCTACTGTTACTGCACTGTAAGTGTACCATTATTCGTAATCTTTCTCGAATATTAGGTAGAAGAAAAATCATCCAGGAGCACTCTTCGCTTACCAGATATGTATGTCTATTGAATTCGCAAGCAGCACAATAACAGAGTGCAACCTGCAGACTAGGAAGACATTATCGGAATTAATTAATTCGGTACAATGCATTATCCTGTTACTCAGGCATACAAGTGAATAGCGAAAAAAATAACCATCACAATAAAACTCGCGATGAGGAGAGGCATTCCATTTAATAAATTGTCCTGTTGCGTGTGCACAATAGCTAAAATATTCATGTACGACAAAACGTCGAAACAATACAAATGGCGAACGGCCATCTGTTTGGCCGACGATAATGCCGGGTAATATTCCGGATGCAAAGTTTTTTACAAGAACGAATAGAGTTTTCTTATGGATTCGCAATACAAATAGGCGTTTCGAGTCGAACGAGCCTAATTTGCATTACTATGGAGTATCAACGCATTGTGATTAGATATGCGTGAAATTTTAATGGGCTCTGTTTAGCTGGAATCCAGTGGGATCTTTTTCAGTCGGTATTTCGGTACGGATTCTTATGGTAATTTATATATAAATGTGTGCGTGCATCTTACTTCAGAAAGAGAGTAATTAGTTTTGTTCTAATGCTGGGTTGGACCAAACTTGAGTTGTATTAAAAATTAAAAATCGTTGTTGATTTAAATAGAAAAAGGAGATGTAGACTATCGTGACTCACTTTTTAACGGTTGACAAATAATACGCCTACGAGAAGTCCTGACATGAACCCTGTCGAGCATTTGTGGGATGAAATGAAATGCATTCGAAGATGCAAACCCCGATGAATTAAGAGTTGCCTTTCCCGAAAAATGGGACAGTGTTACCCAAGATAGGATCTCAAATTTAATCAACCGAATTCATCATACTTGTTGTTATGTCGTGTTTAATGTGCTTATGTTCAATGTGTTGCTTTATTTTATGACCTTTGTGTAGCATTTTATTATTTTTTTAACTTAAGACACCATTTTTGATAATATATGTATATATGTACCATCAATGTTTATCGTTTATAAGCTTTTGGCATAATTTTATTGGGTTTCTTTTGATTTTCAAGGTACGTTTTTAAGTTGGTTTAGGGTTTATTTTGCAAAATAAAACCATTTCCTATAAGGTATATCTGAGTTTTTTTTTACGAAATTGTTGAACATATTAATTATATTTTTTCTTCTTTCCTTGCGAATCTTTCATTGCGAAGTTTTTTCTTCATTCGAAAAGATATGGTTAATCATTTCCTCCATGATGTTCCTTTGCAAAGGTAATTTTTTTTAAGGTACTGTCGCTTTTTTCAATATTTCGCTTTTTTCATCCTTGAAAATACTAAAACTTACTTCGATAAAAATAGTCACCTCTAACAAAATGAAGCAAACGCAGAACGGTATGTTCTCCGTTGGCATAACGCTTATATTGTATTCCCTATTAGACTGTTTGTTCTAGTGGGTTGACTATGCTTGTTCTTCATTTTGGTTTTATTACGTTGGTTAAATTAAATTTGCTTACCTCAAAAGTGTTTGTTGTAGAAATAAAGTTTTATAAAAACGCTAGTATCTCCATTGATCAATGGGTTAAAATGGTGAACCAAAAAAAATTAAACATGCCTTGATATCAAGCTTTGAGTTTTGATTTAAAAAAAGATATTTAATTAAAATCGGATCACTATTTCAAATGTTATAAAATGTCAATTTTAGACCTAATTATTCTGCATTAAAAACTTACATTGCAAGAAAAATATAGGTATATTATAAATTCGACTTAAATTAGTAATTAATTACGGCTTTGCCAATAGATTAAAACGACTGCTACAAAAAGCGCAGTATAACCGCCTCTAATTACTGTGAAATACTCCTGCGTTAATCGACAAGAAATTAATGCAATTAGGTCGGCTTTATAAAACTTGAGCCAATAAATTAATACTCCATAGCGTGGTATTAGGTACAGATTAATTTCGTGAACAGTGGCAGCGTCTTCATAAGAAGGAAGGAAAAAGGTAATAGATATACAGGGTGTCTCAGCTTTTAGTTTACAGACTTTATCTGCTCACCCAGGATAGTTAGCAAAAAACTTTATATATAAAAGTTACTTGAATTCATGAGGCATATGAAATGACATATTCCGTTTGACATGTGCTAGTGACCTTGAGGTTATGTCAGTGTCAATATAAGCTTTTTAAATACAACACCCTGTATTTTTCGACATTTTTTGTATTTACCGAACAATTCTACACATATTCCATGTAACATACCCTATACCTATCTACAACCGTTTTTCGAGATTTTCAAAGTCAAACAGCTATTATTTTTCAATACAAAGAATTTTCAGTTTGCCTTGTTTGCCAGCTCAATTTGAAAATTTATTAAACTAATTGCTTATAATTACTGAAATATCCCATTGATCTGATTAAAATTACTTTTAACAATGCATCTCAATTGTTTCAAACCTGACAAGGCAAACTGAAAATTCTTTGTATTATGAAATAATAGCTGTTTGACTTTGAAAATCTCGAAAACGGTTGAAGATAGGTATAGGGTATGTTACATGAAATATGTGGATAATTGTTCGGTAAATACAAAAATGTCGAAAAATACAGGTTGTTGTATTTAAAAAAACTTATATTGACACTGACATAACCTCAAGGTCACTAGCACATGTCAAACGGAATATGTCATTTCATATGCCTCATGAATTCAAGTAACTTTTTATATATAAAGTTTTTTGCTAACTATCCTGGGTGAGCAGATAAAGTCTGTAAACTAAAAGCTGAGACACCCAGTATACGTTGGCAACAAAAATTCAAACCTGTTTTTTTGAAACACATTTTTCTATACCCAAATCTTAAAAAAAGCCGCATCCCAAACAAAAAAGCCTGTGATTTCCGTTGGGCTACACAATATTTATCTGTTCTACCGAATTTTGAGTAAGCTATGTGTTCTTTGAATCTGGTTGAAGTTTATCTTTTTTGTCTACCCAATATCGTTTTGTCTTTCTGTCTACAGTCCGGCGTAGAAGTTAACGCTTTTAAATGATATTATCTTTGACGCAAAGTTAAAAGTTGAAGATGGCAGTGCTAAATCCTTGACGATATTTTAATTTACTATTTATTTTTCTAGCATCGGTTTAGTACTGAAAAAAATAATTTCAATAAAATATCTTAAATGCTACATGGTATTGTCAACTTTGTAATAGAAGCGTTTTTTTCGCAATATAAGCGTTAATTTTTTTCTTAAAAATACGTCTTTTGATCGATATTTTGTAAATAAAGTGATGTTTTCGAAGTTCAAAGTGTTTAATGTTTCTGGATAAATATGAACAGTGCAGCCAACAGCAGCTTTTGCCCTTGGCCGCAGCAAATATAACCTGAAATTATGCACATTAAAGCATTATGGGAGAATTGTACATATTAAAAAAATATCAAAGAAAGAAGTTCTAATAGAGCATTCATATTTGGTATACTTATGTACAATTTTGAAGAAACAACTTTTCTTAGTGAAACCTTTTGAAATCTGAACAAGTAGGCCCATTTTGAGTATTCCTTTTTAAACGACAAATTTGACAGATACCGAAAGTCACGTGAGCCCCTTCGTGTAGATCGAGTCATTTTCTTCGTTTTTAAAGCAACAAAGTAATATTTTTAAAATAATTAATCACTCACTTTATGAAAGACACTGTATCATTTTGTTCACATTTGTGATTTATTATAACTTATTATCATAAATTATTGATAGTGATAAATTATTATCATAAAGTCCAGACTTTTCAGATTGATGCTACATATTTGTAATTTATTTTTAAAGAACGTCGGTATTTTTAAAGATTTTATCTAATCCGCGGATGAATTTAGGTTCGAATACGGATCATACTTCGTCCCTTCCTCATTTTGAAACACGAGCCGACGCTGGTGACGAGTAAAATAATTAACCGGTATAAATGAAGTAGAACTCCAGCAGAGCAAGACGATATCGAGTGGAAATCGTACTTATTCGAACCGAGAGGCGGATAATCAGGCGTGGTATACGATGTAAATAAGGCGCGAGCTACAAGAATAAAACGCATAAACCGCGGCGAGGAGCAGCGAACCTCGAAAAAAATGATACATTTTAAGCGAAATGTCGTGAGCACGCAGTTACATCGGAAGGCCATCATAATTAAAATCATATATTCATAGAATAATCTTAGAATATTGTCACGGACTATTCCTGGATTATTCTAAAGAATATTCGCACGATAATTAAAATTACTTAGTTCAGAGTATTCTTCCTGACTAGACATCGCCAAAGTGAGGATTATTACAGGGTCGCATTAGCCTATATAATTACCTACGGAGACTGTGGCGAAGTCGGTTTGCAGCAAAATCTTCCTTCTTTTTCCGTTAAAGTCGTTCTATACGGCAAAGAGTTGCAAACTATTAATCGTACTCTAATTCCATTTGTAGAAATGACATACAGGGTTTGTCCGGAAAGTAATGTCAGTGAATTTTTTTTCTCGAGACTGTACGGGCCAGCCCGCGCTTTACGTGCTGGGATTGTGGTGGGGGATCTGGCAACAAGATCCAACAAACGTCAGTTGGCTACCGGTCGTTGTAGCGGTGGCATCACTCGTTCTTTGAGAGTCGTTACAGTGACCCGGTTCAAAAAAAATGCAACGTTCGCTTGAGCAACGGATGGCGATCAAGTTTTGTGTGAAGCTGGAGAAGAGTGCTACGGAAACCATTCCAATGTTGACGAAGGCTTTCGGCGTCGATTGTCTTTCGGACAGGCAAATTTTCCGGTGGCACAACGCCTTAGCAGAAGGTCGGGAAGATGTCAACGATGAGAACCGCGCTGGACGGCCATCAACCTCCAGTTCCGACGACAATGTGAAACGTGTGCGAGACTTGTTGAACACTGACCGTCGTCTAAGTGTCCGTTTAATTTCCGAAACATTAGACATTACGAAAACCATTGTTCACGAAATTGTGTCGGAGTCTTTAGGAATGAGGAAGGTGTGCGCGAAGCTCGTGCCAAAAATGCTAACGGACGATCAAAAAAGCGAGGCGCGTCGAAACCTGCCAAGAACTTTTGGACACCTGCAAAGACAACCCCGCTTTCCTTGATGACGTCATTACCGGGGACGAAAGTTGGGTCTTTGAATACGATCCGGAGACGAAGAGGCAAAGTGCGGAATGGCACACGTCGAACTCCCTCGCCCTAAGAAGGACAGGATGTCCAGGTCAAAGATCAAGACAATGCTGCAATTGTCTTTTTTGATTGCCGGGGATTGGTCCATCATGAGTTCGTTCCGCAGGGGACAACCGTAACCGGAACGTTTTACGTCGAGGTGCTGAAGCGGCTGAAACGCAGGGTGAATCGCGTCCGCCCAGACATCTCAAAATTCTGGAAGCTTCACCACGACAATGCGCCTTCGCACACCTGCTTCCTCGTGGCCGATTACCTCGTCAAGGCAGGCATCACCCGGTTGTTCCCCAGTCTCCTTACAGCCCCGATGTGCCCCCCCCCAGACTTTTTTCTGTTTCCGCGCCTCAAAACCCCAATGAAAGGACAGCATTTTGGGTCGGTGACAAACATTCAGAAGGCTTGCACCGACGCTTTAAAGGCGATTCCGGAAAACGACTACCGTACGGCTTTTGATGCGTGGAAGACCCGCTGGAACCGATGTGTGGACGCAGGAGGAATGTATTTTGAAAGTTTCTAAAGATTTGTACACATAGAACCAATAAAAACCATTTTTCAAAGCTCACTGACATTAATTTCCGGACAAACCCTGTATGTTGGCGCAAATCATACACGATATTCATTTACTCTACAAGCTTAAAAATATGTTCACTATAGAGAAAACCTCGTCTCTGCGAAAGTTGCCTACTAAAAATTAAACTGCCTACTACATACAACTACAACATTACATACCTACAGCCACATAAATCACTAAACATTACATAGAACATAATCGTCACTATCAGCAATAATTTAAGCATTAAACAACGTACGGAACAGAAAATGTCGATCGTTTAATTCGG
Source organism: Aromia moschata (assembly GCA_029963805.1). Lineage (NCBI taxonomy): Eukaryota > Metazoa > Arthropoda > Insecta > Coleoptera > Cerambycidae > Aromia > Aromia moschata. The sequence goes on along the minus strand of JAPWTK010001021.1, from coordinate 35,208 downwards.
AATATACACATTATATAAATACATATGTAAATTCAACTGAAATCTGTAATCATTCCGCCGGTCGATCACCCCACCTACAAAGAAAATAAGATAATACGGACTTATGGGGGGTGGGGTCAACTGCGTCAGCCTGACATGTACTAAAACGTAAAGCCAATCGTGTTTCATGACCTCATCCAAATCAAATGCATGTCGCTTAATCTTTCCCAGTTCAGCAGGTCCAATCTGTTATAATCGTCACGTCCGCGATGTCTATTTACTAAACATAAGTACATGTATGGGTTAGTGCGGCCCTGTGATGATCCTCACTTGGCGAAGTCTACCAATGGCTGATTAGAGTTGTTATGGATTATTTCAAGTATATGTTATTGTTGTGAATAACTATGAATAATGAAATCAACAATGTAGTACATTAATTATTTTATTTAATCAATCAATGTTTCTTACGGTACTATTAAAAAATTAAAACAATAGTCTTAACGAATACACGTTATATTTATAGCACAGTGAAGCCGTCGATGATATGATGGTTTAAAAGCAAAAGTAATAGAAGATTTTGAGTAACCAGAGTTTTGTACTTTACTTAATTGTAAAATAGTTATAAAAATTTTGCAAAAAATAAACTCACAATTTACATAAGTTTTATGGATGTGGAAAAAATACTGGTACACACTGGTGGTTCTTTCACTAGTATGATAAATTTTATTCAGATTCACTAGAAAAATAAATCAATTCATTTATTTCACAAAAAAATCTAATCGTTATTTTTTTGTGAAATTATAATAGTTGATAAGCTGACAACCAGCTACTAATTATAATAATCACAACTGCCTTTCCATAGAATAAATAACACATGTACGTGTATAAAAATGAGAAAATAATCTACACCAGGTGGATAACAAGTGTTTCTTTAGTTGTATATCCAATTACATGGCAACAATTCTGTGATAATACCTCCGGAAAATGTCATCTTATCTTCACAGTCATACATAATTTAATAACTATAATTATAATGTAATCATATATGAAAATATATGTTAGTCAACACTTAGTGGGATTTCAAAATTTGCTTATTAGATTAGAGGTGGCTATCAATTTTATTAAAATCGAGTTATATAACTGTGATTATGGACATGAAAAAAACTTGGAAAGTAAAATAATCACCTATAACTAGACATTGATTAAGTAGTCGCAATAAGGAAATTGCGGTTTTATTTCCAATCTAAATAAATACTGATTTACAATCTGCATCGTAAATTTTTAAAGCTCGTTACAGCAGGTGCGAATTTCGTAATTTTAATATAGAGAAATGTCAGAAGAGTTATACTTTATATGTTTCATCAAGAGTGCTTTAATAATAAATATTCACGCGATCCATGTCACATGGTTATACTTGCAAGTTTTTCTCAAAAATAAAATCACTTCTATTGTAGGTACTCACTTTTTAATCTCTGTGAAAAAAATAATTTGAAATTTTAAGCCTGTGTAAATTTCGAATTCTATTAAATTGATGAGACGTAAAAAAATATCCTCTCGCCTATTACATATAAAGTCTAAATACTGTTTTACACATTTTTTGCACACTAAATTGTAGAATTTCTTTTTCAATAAATTGTCCAATTTCAGCTATTTTTACCTAACCATTTACACTTTGCAATATTTGTAAAAATTTATTGGCCAATTTCAACACTGCCAACTCTCAATGACTAAAACCTAAGAGTCATCATAGGTTTGTCCCCTCATTACTCTCATTACGAGGTTGGTACAATGAAATAAATGTAAAAAGTTACTAAATATCCCTAAAATTGGCCAAGAAATTAGAGTAGGTTCTAATTCTACAATTTATTGTACTGTGGACAATAAATTGGGCACAATTTCTGTTTTATGTATTCAACTAAATTGAAGGTCAACTTGTACAATTTATTATTTAAGAAAAATTGGTGTGTGTAAAACAGTCATAAGAAATATGTAAATTGATGCAAAGTGGCAACATTTTGGCACGTGGCTATTATCTCCGAAAATACTACTGTATTAACTTCTAATGTTGGTAAATGCATACCTGTAATGTATTAATTTTACCTATTATCGTTAAATGCTTTCCTTAGAAAGTTTTTTACATAAGATCTTTTCCATTTCGAATTGTTCTGTTGCGTGATATACATTTGAATCACCCTGTACACAATTAAAAACTAATGACAATAACAAAATTTCTTTTTTCAAACAGGAAAACTAGATATAAAATAATTAAGTGATTTTTTTTCAGTGAAGGACTATTCACTGGACCAGAGAACAGCGTTCCTCTTGAATACGCAAAGGTAGGAGAAATATTCTCATTATTTTAGCATCTTAATCACATCTTGCTTTTTTTATTGTCACCCAACGAGGAAATGGTTTAATATTATGACTCAATTGTTATGACTAGGCACAGAAATTAAGGGATATAAAACAAATCCAAAGATCCATTAGGTGATTTTCAGAGAGCTGTAACTTGGGGAAAAATGGTCGAAGAGAAAAAAAAAGAAAAAGAAAATTGAAGTTTCAAGCTACTAGTTTTTGGATCCTGAGCTTAAAATATTTCATTTGACCTATTTTCAAGCCCTCAAGAGTTACCGCCTCTTTTTCAATCAATAATTTCGCTTAAAAAATATTTTTAAGCGATTTTTAAAAAACCAATCACTACAACTTGTAAAGGATACTTTGCAGTTTTCAAAACCCTACTTTAATTTTCTATACGTTCGTTATTTCTCGAGTAGTTGATTACCAAAATGAGTTTTTTGCTTTGAATGGCGATAACTCAGCGAAAAATCATCGTACAGGGCTCGAAAATCGGTCAAATTGAAGAGAATTAAATGATCTAAAAGAGCTTTATGATGAAATTTGGAAAAACAATTATTGAAGGCCGTAGACCTTTTAAAAGACAAGCAATAATTTTGAAAAAAAATTTTTTTCGATGGTTTTCTTATGACTCAAAAAAGTTCCAGCTCTTTGAAAATCACTTAAAAATTTAGGGTTTTTAGGTGATTTTCTATATGTATGTGCCTAGTGTTTATGTATGTGCGAGAATTGTCCTTAATTCGATAATAGACGTAACACTACCCTAACTCACACTTCTGTTTTTCCTTTTTCATAACTGGCCGATGTCTATATACACATATGATATAGTTATGTCACCCTATATCATATTAAAAAAAAGCATTTCCTGTGTACACCCCGTTTCAATTTAACGTTTTCAAACCCTTACTTATAAAATACCGCGTCGCATTAATGTAAGGGAATATCGAGTGACCTGATAGGAAGGACACCCAAGACCGCACACGTGTTCTCAAGATGGGGCCATTGTCTCGGACGTCTTCCGCCGCATTTCAACGGAAAGATCAAGCCCAAGTGTTCGATTTGCACGGTTTCGTCCTATTGTTTGCCACCCCGTTTCTAATTACCCCCGAGGGACGTTTGCGGCTAAATCTATGAGGAGCCACGAGTTCCAGATGTTTAGATCGTTAATCTCGAGACAATGGGCACTTGAGGATCTCGAGATTTTGACTTTCAGATATATGGTTTCGCGTTTTCTTTTATTATGTTCTCGTTCTCGTGTTCTATTGCTACACAGAAATATTACTGGACCTGTCAAGATTTGTTAAAAACGTGCATTACGATATACTTTGAGGGTATACGTTGAAAAAAAATGTAATAGGCACGTTTGTACCCCAAATATTGGTTTCCCTTATTCCTGAAACTTTCAGGACGACCTATGTATGTACATACAGTGAAATAACTTAGCCACCATTCCAATTTTCTTACAAATTTATTACACAAGACGACATCATGAGACAACATAACGCTTTATGTAAGTCGTTATTACAGCTACGAGTTGTAAACTTGAAAGTGGACCAGACCTTTCAGCACGAATTGGTCGTTGGTGGTTGGATCTTCAAGAATATAATTCTGAAGTAATCTATTGACCAGGAACACAAATGAAGCATGTAGATGCGTTGAGTAGACAACCACTACCACTTCCAGTGAATTTGATTAAATAAGCTGATTGGGTAGAGTGTGTTCAATCTCAATATGATGATTGGCAGTTAATCAAAACACAACTTGGGAAAGCTACTGTAGATGTTATATATTGGCAGATAATAAGATTTGTAGAATCGTTAATGGAGAAAAAGTAATCCTCATTCCAAAACACATAAGATGGGTTGTAAAGTTGCAGCACGATGATAACGGTCACCCTGGGTTAAGAATAACACTCGAATACATTCAAAAGAAGTATTGGTTTCCACGGGTTATAGAGTTTATAACAAATACCCGAGTCAAGATAGCATTTGACCTAGACAAAAATAATATAAAGCTGATTTTTTTGTAGAGATCACGCCTGAGGACTAAATTGTAACATACTAAAAGTCCTAGAGAATCCTCCTTCCGCAACCCCCCTTTTTTCGCCCCCCAACCCCCCCCCCCCCCTTTTAATATTTTGGTGATTTTCTCGAAAACCATCCACTTTAAGGAAAAATGTCAAGAGAGCATTTTTTAAAGCTGATGAAATTCCCCTTCCAATGACGTATCGCAATCCATATTCAGTAGCACATGCCATCCACCAGTGGCGTATCAAATGAAGGGTTACTTTTAAAAAACATACTTTTTGCTATTTATTCTCATTTTTTTATCTAAGTATAATTTTTTTAGAAGAAACATATTTTTCTCTAAAACGACCATTAAAAGATAGTCCACTTGCGAATCTTTTAGAAGTTCATCGCAATTACTTCAGCCAAAAAAAAAATTAAAAGTTTATCCGAGACTTCTCAGTTTTACGTAAATCTGGAGCAAATTCATTTTTACTACCAATATAAAACCTTTTTAGGGCTGATATTTGATTTTCTACGTATACAATGTATGCTCAGCGAAATATTAACTATTAAGTCACTTCAACCCCGGGGTAATAACCCCTATAATATAGAATTTCCAAGTCTGCCCCATAATTGTATACATGCAGTTACAGAAAAATCCCAACTTAAGGAATAAAGTTTGCGAGATATTTAATGTACCTAATCAATTACAAGAAAATGTGATACAATGTGGGGAAGAGTTTGTCAGATCTCTTTATCCTGATGGTCCAAAATTTGGAGATATCAATAACCTTCATCTTTATAATAAAGCAATGGCAAGACAATCGCCTTCTGCACTCCTTGATATATCCAGTTTGCCGCCTACAAAAGCAGCATGTGCCCAACATTCGCTGAGAGTATACCTTCAGGTGAGCAACGGATAAAGAAAAATTTATTTGTGTCATTTCTATTGCTTTTTAAGGTACAAGAGTGGCTGGGAAACCGGCTACCGTCTATTGGATGGGGCTGGAAGTTAGTCGAAGGACAATTGTTGCCTGTCAAAACTACGCTACCTCCCGCACCCGAATCACTTCTCTCTCTGGTTTACTGCCATTGCAAAACCAATTGTGCTGGTAGATGCTCTTGTAGACACTCAGGCCAAAAGTGTAGCACATTTTGTTCCCCTTGCAATGGCGAAACATGCAATAATATTATGGAAACTGTTACAGAAGATTCTACTCTTGAGAAAGATGTTTAAAATGTTGTTTTGAAACTAAATAAAAAACAAATTAAACAGCAGTTTCAATATTTTTGGGATAGGGTCGTTCTCTACATCAATGGATTTGCAATTTTATCACCTACAAAAAATTTGGTATAACAAAAAATATAGTTTTTGGTAAAAATCAGTAAATTCGACGTGTCCTTCAAGAAATTTCAATTAATCTCGGAACAGCTTTCTTTTGATACGCCACTGGTGTGTACCACGTGGTACTATATGGGCTCGCAATACGTCGTTGGAAGGGGAAATTTTGTCAGCTTCAAAAATGCTCATTTGAAATTTTCCTTAAGTGGATAGTTTTCGAGAAAATCACCAAAATATTAAAAGGGGTGGGGGTTGGGGGCGAAAAAGGGGGTTGCGGAAGGAGGATTCTCCAGGACTTTTTGTATATTACTATTTAGACCTCAATTATGATCTGTACCAAAAATTAGCTTTATATTATTTTTGTCTAGGTTTACCCAAAATTTGAACTATCTTGACTCGGGTAAAATATGTGTCCTGAGTCCTGTATACCCTGTATTAAGAAACCTAGATAAACGAAGAGAATATCTGCATCCGATTGAAAAGGTGAATAAACCATTTCATACATTATATCTTGAACACCTAGGCCCAATCTGCCGAATTGAAAATGGCAATGTCTACATGCTGGTAACTGTTGACTCTTTCACCAATTTTGGCGTACTAGTAAGATTTATTTTTGATAGAGGGTATTGTTTTACGAGCAATATCATGAAGAAATTCTGCAGTGAACAAGGTATCAAACATGTGTTAAATGCTATTACTTGTTTATTAAATGAAGTTAAAAGATTTAATGCTACGATTTTAAATGCAATGATGAGTGTAATTGATGATGAACACGATTCTTGGGAAGTCAAAATGACTAAAGTACAGCATAGTATAAACGGTACTATAAACGAGACGACGGGTTTTGCTCCAGATGAACTTTTATACGGTCTTAGACTACGTCTTTTGATGTTAGTAGTGATAAACGAACACGTAGATATGAAACAGACTATTTTAAATTTAACACGGAAGAGAACTATGGACAATATTAATAAAAGTGCTAAAACAATGAAAAGACGGTATGATAAAAATCGTATCCCAGCCGTGTATGTACCCATATACATATATTATTTTATTTTATAACTGTGTACTTTACATTAGTTTATTGTTAAATGCTTATTGTACGAGTATATTTAAAATATCTACGTTCCGACTTTATTAGCAATTCAACTGACCATAAAATATTTCGAAAACAACGTTCACAGCGGACAGCCGTGAACGTTTATAGTAATTGTTATTTCTGTTGACACTTTCCGTAGACGATGGCGGCGTCTAGAACGCATCCGCTATTATATGTACATTTTTACCGCTTTAATTTAAATACATTAAAATTAATGCTGTAACTCTGGAATTGTCGAAGGCACGCCATATATTACGCTGAAGAATTGGAACACCCGGCCTACTAGAATGGAGAATAAGTGAGCCGCGTCATATCAACAATAGAAGCGCTTGAAGCTAATGGTGTGTGCACACTATCGAAATACGAAAGTTTACAGGTTACAGTGTGATATCACATATTTTTTAATTTAAATTATAATTGAAAAAATACGCTGCAAAAAAAAAGAGACATAAAACAGACTCACACAGGGGGAAATTGTTTCTTCGCTCAACAATGAAATGTCAGCGATTAATTTTTTTTTCTTTATACAAATTACTAAAACTAGTCTTAGAGACTAACCATTAGTTTATATTTAAATTCTTAAAACTAAGTACTTATTTTTAATAAAGTATAAATTTTAGTATAAAGTCCATCCACTGATGTCCTAGAGTATTCACTGACTTGCCTAAACACTATAACAAACGCACTATGCTCTGCTTTTACACCATCACATTACACAAGCTCGAACGGTTTCCTCTGCCTTCTGATCAGACCTTGGTTGTCTAGGAGCTGAAGGACCTCTTCGTTGGGGCTATGATGAAGACGATATTCGTGTTTAATGGCGATTTTTTTTATTTCTTTGTCTACCTCAGGGATCCCAAGATCCCTATGTAGGTCCTTGTTACGTATCGTATATACCACGGAGCATTTACCATGCCTCGTAGTACTTTATTCTGGTATTTGTATTGTTGATGTGGCTTTGTTTGGCACAACCTCATAGTTGAATGCCGTATAACCAGACTGGTTTCAGGATCTCGTTATATATAATTACTTTATTATGTATTGACAGTTTGGAGTTCCTTCCCAAAAGCCAGTACATTTTTGTCTGTATTTGAGACCAAGCCCTGTATGTTTCTTTTTTACATGTTCTTTCCATCTTAATTTAGTGTCTAATGTCATGCCTACATACGTTGCTGTGTTTGCGTCTGGTACTAAAATATATTTCCATTTAGGTTTATTGAGATGGGTTCCTCAATCTTCTTGTTTGTAAAATTTGTATGTACTGATTTGGATACGTTTTATTTTATTTTTCATTTTTTGGTCCATCGGCAGATTTTATCGAGTTTTCTTGTTGAGTTCTATGTTTTTGAAGAAGGTAGAGGATAGGTCCCAGAGTACTGCCGTGGGGTACTCCTGTCTTTATTTCTTTCAGTTCAGAATAATGATCTTGATCAAGGAAATATATACAAGGGGTGAGCAAATTACACCGACAACATCTCCTACCTCTCAAATTGGAGGTAACAAAAATAGAACGATCTATTCAAACAACGTCAGGCATTTCTCAAAACTTTCTAGTTTTTGAGTTACACACCTTCAAACTTTTTCTAAAAAGGAAAACACTATTTTAACTCCACAACGAATTGATAAAACATATTGTGCTGTAAAAAATTCTTAGAGCAAGTCGTTTTTAAAAATACATGTTGATAACCAAATATAGAAACGGATTCGCAAATGTTTTCTTCTTCTTCTTCTTTCTTTTAAAGACGACTGTTTTGTCTTTTGTTTTCAATACAGTGATATAATTTTATATGAATTAAAAAGGCAACCATGGAAAGTTATCACCCATTGGATACATTTAACTAAGATCTTATGAAACGACACATTTAAGGAATCTGAATAAACACGTCAATTTTTTTTAGAAACTCAAAGCCGTCATAAGAGTATGATAATAAAAGACAAAAAAAAAGGTCAACTTTGGGGGTTATAAATAAATGGAATATTAAGAACTTTTTGCGTGATTCTTTTCCGGTACCTAGATCGTATTTATTTCTTACCTTTAATCTTAAGATGCTGTTGGTGTAATTTTCAAAAATGCTGTACAACACTTTAGGTTTGGCTGTAAGTCTGTACCTACCTTAACGAATAAATCTGTTTTACAAATACCTACGGGAATAATAAACCAAACCAAGAAGACCCATCTCAGTAATAAGTGCCTGCTATCGAAATGCATTTGTTATGATTTATGATTTATAATACTCAACTGCATAATAAAATACCACTTCAAAGAAATCTAAACAGGTCGATTTTATTTTGTTCCGCCACATCTGGTGGACACATTCATCGGCGGACAACTTCAGGTCAAAAGGCGGTCCTCGGCTTTCGAATTTTCTTTTGTCCTAACGACCCACAAAGAGGAAATTCAGCTGTGTGCAATGTTCGACATACGTTATCGCATATCCGAAGAGAGGTTTGATACAGGAAATTGAACTGTACGTACTCAACTTCGTAATAATACGGTTCGCGACAAGGGAAACGACGTAGCCACAAAAGAAACGACGAAACAGCTGCAAATATTGACGTTCGAGAATAATTACAGTAATTACTTTTAAGACGCTGGACTAAGGGAAAAAATAAGGCAGATAAAAGAATGCATTTATAGTGCTCTGATCTACTCTAATTACTGTGGGTTAGTTTGGAGCAAGCAATTCGTACTTTGTGTCTAATTAACATAGTTGTATTTTCTTATCAGACAATGTATGAATGATTACTTGAGTTATATGCACGTAAATTGTGGTACGAGATGTGTAAGTTAAGTAATGAGATTGATTGTTTTAATTCGAATAGAATTACAATTCAGTATTGTCTCCTTCAAAATAACTTTCTTGGGCAGCCATACAGCTCTGGAGATGGTTCTTCTATTCCTCATAGCAGTGCTGGAACTCATATACTGGAATAGCCTTCAGCTGGTTGGTTACAACCGTCTGAATGTTTTCTATGGTCCCAAAATGACGTCCGTTGAGGTGATTTTTCAATGTTGGGAATAAAAGAAAGTCACAAGGACTCAAGTCAGGCGAATAAGGAGACTGAGGAGCCACAGTAATGTTTTTACTGGCTAAAAACTCGTTTACTGAAATGGCTGTATAACAAGGTGCATTGTCGTGATGCAACATCCAGTTGTTCTTGATGTTTGGTCTCACAGGCATGACCCTTTTTCGAAGTTTTTCAAGAACCTCTCTGTAAAAGTGATGATTTCCTGTTTGTCTTGCAGGCACAAACTCTTTCTGGACAATTCCTTGGCTATCAAAGAAACAAATTATCATGTATTTGATCTTCGACTTGCTCATTCTTGCTTTTTGGGTCTTGGAGAGCTTGAAGTGTGCCACTCCACGCGTTGGCATTTGGTTTCCGGGTCGTACTCAAACACCCAAGTCTCATCACCAGTAATGACACGTTCCATAAAATTGGGAACCTTTGCAATCGATTCCAAGAAGTCAAGACATATTTGTCTCCTGATGTTCTTGTGTTCCTGCGAAAGGTTTTTTTGAAACCATTTTTGCGCAGAGTTTTCTCATCCCCAATTCGTTAGTCAAAATCTGATGAACAGTGGTGTGATTCAAATTTAACTCTTCCCCGGTCATTCTTGTCGTCAACCGAAGATTTGAACGCATTTCCGCAAGATCCAGTATTCTATCGACATTTTCATCAGTTCTTGAAGATGAAGGCCTTCCGCTGCGTGGTTCATCGTCAATCGACTCTCTTCCTTCTGAAAATGCCTTAAACCACCGAAAAACCTGGGTTCTTGAAAAAACACTGTCTCCGTCGGCGTGTTGAAGTTTTGCAAAAGTATCCGTTGCGCTGTGTCCAAGTCTGAAGCAAAACCTGATAGCATATCGTTGCTTAACGCACTAGCAAAAACCGGTTTACGAAAACAGTCACAAAGAATAAACAAATGAATCTAACAAGTTGAAACTTGTACTGACTGTGAAGGTCCATTACATGTTAACCTACAGCTCTTCCAAGTCCCGTCTCCGCAGTGTTGCTATATCGGGAGCTACGTTGCAAGTCTCATTACTTGATTTATACACCTCGTATAGACACAAGCTTATATATTTCTGAGAAATATTAACACATTTAAACACACTGAAGTATTTCTACGACACCCTGTCTATGTAGTAAAACATAGCAGAATCGAGAAACACGCTGACAAGATTTAGATAAATCATAAATTATTATATTCTTACTTTCCTTACTCCACATTTACTTGCGAGATATTTGTACATTCTTACTTTTGTTGCAACGAAATTCTCCCTCCGTGTATTACATACATACTCGTGGACATGGTGTCGTGTGTTGCGTTTATTATATCATTATTGTTATAATGATGTGACCGTGTCATTCTCTCGTTTCACGCCGCTGGACTCGAACAAAATTACACCTCGATGTGTCGCATTCAGACCATAACCGAAGAACTGTCAGCGTAAATCATGAGGGAACGCAGCAAAATGCGACGAATGTTGTTATTGCTTTTTGTTTTATTGTTTTTTTTGCCATCGTTGCTCATCCTCGTTCTCATAAAGTGGATAATAGAATTAAATAAATTGGTGCTAGAACATCTTGAGTTAAATGATGTACAAACTTACATACTTCGTTCTAATACAAAGAAAAAGAGTTCCTTAGAATATAATAGATATTCTTGTATTAAAGGGCTACTCCTTTATTTTTTTTATTTACTAACTTTTAACTATAATTTTATGTATTTTGTATTGTATTCAAGTTTTTGTCAAATATGCACTACCAACATCACTTTTTGTCATAGCCAAGAAATTTGAAAAAACTAAATAAAATTAAAAATAAAATAAAAACAATTCCCATTGATCCGTTCTGTTATTCATCATAAATAATAGATCCGGATTCCGACCATATTAGGTCTCATCAGTGATATATCTGATGACGAACAACAATGAACGAAAATGTTGACTTATCTCCTTGTCAGGAGAATAGAATTCTTATATACCAGGTGTCCCATTTTAAAACACCCACTTGGGGGGGGGGGGGGGGGGGGGGGGGGGGGGGGGGGGGGGGGGGGGGGGGGGGGGGGGGGGGGGGGGGGGGGGTTTGGGGGGGGGTTTGGGGGGGGGGGGGGGGGGGGGGGGGGGGTGGGGGGGGGGGGGGGGGGGGGGGGGGGGGGGGGGGGGGGGGGGGGGGGGGGGGGGGGGGGGGGGGGGGGAGGGGGGGGGCGGGGGAGGGGGGGGGGCGGGGGGGGGGGGGGGGGGGGGGGAAAAAGGGGAAAAAGGAGAAAAATAGGTTGGGGGTGGTTTTTGGGGGGGGGGGGGGGGGGGGGGGGGGGGGGGGGGGGGGGGGGGGGGGGGGGGGGGGGGGAGGGGGGGGGGGGGGGGGGGGGGGGGGGGGGGGGGGGGGGGGGGGGGGTGGGTGGGGGTGGGGGGGGGGGGGTTGTGTGGGGGGGAATTTGTGGCGGGGGGGGGGGGGTTTATAATTGGTGTGGGGGGGGGGGGGGGGGGGGCCGGGGGGGGGGGGGGGGGGGGGGGAAACCCCGGGGGGGCCCCGGCCGGGGCGGGGGGCGGGGGTGGGTGGGGGGGGGGGGGGGGGGGGGGGGGCGGGGGGGGGGGGGGGGGGGGGGGGGGGGGGGGGGGGGGGGGGGGGGGGGGGGGGGGGGGGGGGGGGGGGGGGGGGGGGGGGGGGGGGGGGGGGGAGAGGGGGGGGGGGGGGGGGGGGGGGGGGTTTTTTTTTATTATGTGTGGGGGGAAAAAAAAAAAAAAAAAGGGGAGAGGGAGTTTTTTTTTGTGGGGCCGGGGGGGGGGGGTGTTGTAAAAAAAAAAAAAAGGTTTGTAAGGCTTTTTTTGGTTGTTGTTTAAAAACTTTTTTGGCCCGAGGGGCCGTTTTTTTCATGTAAATTTCTGGGTTTTTTCCCTTTTTTTATAAAAAGAATTTTTCTGTTTTTAAAAATTTTTGGGGGGGTTTTTGGAATTTTTTTTTTTTTTTTTTTTTTAATTTTTTTTGGAGGGGTTTTTTTTTGAACTTTTTTTATTTTTATTTCAATTTTTTTTTTTATAAGGGGAGGGGGGGGGGTTTGAGGAATTATGGGGGGGTTAAAACACTATTTACTGGCTTTCTTAAATAATTCTGTAGAACTGCCGAAAAACCAAAAATGACTTTTTTAAAAAAAGTTATAATTGAAATATGTTTAAAATATTTTGTTGTATTTAATAACAATTAAATAGGTTCATTTTTCTGACATCCGGACCTCATCAGGGCCTTTAAAAATGCCGTTTCTCGAATATCTCGTGAATTCGAGGTCATGGGAGCCACAATATAATTTGAAAACAAGCATCGATAAGCATTCATAAGGAACTCGGATCAAGCCCGGATGTCCTACCATTTTGGATTTTTTTTTTCCGTAGAATTCTGCAATGCGTTCAGCGTTCATATTCTGCAATGAAAATTGGGAGTTCCCATTTAAAAAAATAGGTGCCTCAGGGCCGTATCAGGATGCTGGATAAGGTCCTCCAGATGGCCCCCTCCAAAACAAACAACTTTTTTAAAGTCATTTTTGGATTGGCGGCTTAGTTTTATCGGACTAGTTCGACTAAAAAATAAGACTCGATGTAATTCTTAATGGACCTATCGTTAGCGGTGTGCTTCCAGGAACGACATCTAGTGGCTGTTGACCTTGTCAGACCCATTGAAACCCTGTACAGATGTGACGTCACCGCTTTATTCTCCTGGTAAGGATATAGATCGAGACTCTCGTTTATTATCGTTCGTCGTTAGAAATATCACACTGATGAAATCTAATAAGGTCGAAATCCGGATCTGGGATTTCTGATGACGAATAACAGTGAGCGGGAAATTATTCTCGTTCTACATAACTACATATATTTCACTCACCACATCGTATCCGCTGTAAGCCATGAATTTACTCGATGTATATGTATGTACCACAGCACATTAATATAAACTTTAACGTCGTGTGAACGTAGACTGTGGGGCATTTCCGGCGACAGCGAGGCATTCCAGCAAGCGGAGACGGTTCCGCGGCGCGAGGACGATGTCCGTCTGTCTGTCTCTAGCCCGACCCGCGGCGACGCGACGTTGCGCTGCTGCTCCGAAACTCGAAAAAAAAAAATCTGACGTTTATGTACGACTCAACGAGGATTATAATCTACCTACCGTTAAGCGAGTGCATTAAATATGTAAACGTTTCTCGGATGAGTTATGCCTTTTTGTTCGAGCCGATGATGCTAATGAACCGCGCGGAACTCTCAGCTGTCATACCGGGTGGAGAGCTTAAGCAGGTCAAATCTTATTAACAAAAATTTTCGTTCTTTCAGCTATTTAAATAAAAATAAAAATGTAATAAATTCAAATTCAAGGGAAAATCGGAAAATCTATCACCATAACAAAATTTTGGTGATGTCTTGTCCTTGAGGTAGGACCTATTTTCCTCAGTTCAGCGGGTCATAACAACCCCAAAAGGTCTACTTAAAGTGATTACAAAACATGCTTGAGGTCAGGAGCGCATATTTTCAATTTTTTTGCGATTTTTGACTAAATAAAAAAGTTATAGTTTACTCTCGGAATCAAACCCACTTGGTAGTTGAGACTAGTCGGACCCCAAAAATGTGCCATACGAATATTTTTAAAATACAACGAATTTTTGTGGGGGCCTTTCATGTCAAGTTCTGGTATTTTTTTACTGATGAAAAACTAAAAATGTTTGACGAAAGCAGACTTTTTCTACAAAATTGCTAAAAAAATCTCAAAAATTGACATAAAAGAGAGAGAAAGAATACGTGGTAAAAATATTTATATGACATATTTTGGGGTCAGTTGGATCGAATCCAACTACCACCCTTAATTTGCAGATCGACATAAAATTCGCGGATTGGTTTCGAGGATGAACTATAACTTTATTTATATATAAAAAAAAACGCAAAAACTGGAAAAACGTTCTTTTGATCTCAAGCATATTTTGCGATTACTCTGATTTACTTTTTGGTGTTATTATTAGTTATTAGCCACTGAAATGAAGACAATAGGTCCCATCTCAAGGATAAGACATGACATTTTGTTATTTTGTTACAAAATGACTTATTATTGTATTGTGTGAACTATGTAGTAAGAGGACACATTCTAGAATAAGTATAAGTGTGGTAAATTTTATAAGAAAACGTCGATAAAGGGCGATTTTAATTTTTCCTTTTTCATAATATAATTTTTTTTAATCTTAACCCCATTTTTTTTAATTTTAACCCCAACGAGCAGGAAACAAAAATAATATTTTCTCCTGAGGATAACCGTTACGAAAATAACCAGTAATCAAATAAGAAAAATTGTGTTTCTCTCTTTGGTAAAACATAAATAATGAAATAACTAAACTGTAACTCATTATGATAACAACATTGAGTAAAAACTTTACTTGGCGATCTTTTTATTTATTAGGTGTTACTTTGTTGAATTTTAGGTACCAGAATAAACAACAACTTTTGATTTTCGTCAATGTTTCATGGCTTACTCAATGTTGTTATTAGTGTCACAATTAGGGTCCGGAAGTGTGTGCTGCAATGCAGGGCTCGGCATTATAAAATTCTATGATGAAGAAAATATAAACCGTATTTTTTAAACTCTTTGTACATTATATGCGCGTGTATTTCCTGCCCGTGCTACGTACGGCATTGACCCTTCCTGCGTATGTGTAATAGTACTCCATTCCGGCGTGGGAAAGCAGGATACTCTAACGCAGTTTAAAACGCGTGACAGCAAACATTCCGAACCCTAGTCATAACATAACTTACTATCTTATACTTACCACTTTGTATGAGACTGATAAAAATCAAATAGTTGTTTATTCCCGTATCTAAAATGCATCAAACCAAAAAAAATATTAATAATAATTAACTTTATGACACATACTATACATATTACACAAACACATACATACTACCATTTTTCCCCAAAACGAGTTTGCGAACGAATTTAATCTAATTTGGTTTACTTTCATGTGTAATATCATTTAGCTTGTAATTTACTGTTTAATAATCAAATTGTAATGAGATGATTGATGCTATTTTATTATTCGCTATTTTGTCCAAGAAATGCAAATGAAGCTAGTTTTCTGAATCAGAACACGTGGTAATATTCTTGTTTAAATCAAATCACATTGTCTATATACACATCATAAATTTTGTTAGAAACTATCCCCATAATATTAATCCGAAATAGACCCCAAGGTCAACCAACCATCTGGATGCGACGTATGCCACTTTTATTTCGAAAACTTAAAATTCTGCCACCCATCGACAGATGTTCGTGGGGCCGGAAGATGCGAGGTAAAATAACACCCCCGAACGCCTAATTCAGCCCCTCTGGTACATGTGCTAAACGACCGAGAAGGAACCGATATTTACAGGATGAAATCGTAAAACAAGATTTGCGTTATGGTAAGTGGAGATAGGAAAGACACGGCTGTATTTTTACACTGGGGCTTATATTAATGTAAAGAAATACAACAAAAAGAAGTTGAGTTGATTAATAGGTGACATAAGATGTCATTGTCACAAATATTTTAGAAATGATTTCCTTCACACTAAAATGATACAATTATTCATATTTTTATGTAGTCCAAAATTACGCGCATATTCTAAAATCTGCAATTTTATGTACTATTTGCGAATTTCGAGCGATTATGTACTTTTTTGCGAGATTCGTTTTTAGCGGAAAATTCGGGATTTAAAAAATTTAGTAGGGCCTCCTTTCTGTAGGCGACACTTACAATTAGTGTGGCGTTATTAACATTTAAAATTTTACAAGCCTTGACTATCTTTGTTTCCCCCAAAAATAAAAATTAAATTGAAATTTATAATAGAAGTGCCTGAAGGAAAAATATCGTTTTTACGGTACACTTGCTCTTTGCAGCACTTTTTTGCATTTTTGGTCGCAGAAACTACAGAATCTGATTGAAAATATAAGAAGTGACTTTTTTTCATAATTTTGTTTTTTTTTTCTAATCTCGTTTTGTCATCCTTCATTGCATAGCTATATTAGGTGAATTTACATGTATAAATTAGGTGAATTTCCCTCAGATCCCGTCTTGGAGACCTGAGTACGTTCGTATAATCCAGGACTTGGATTGTACGTAACTAAAGTCATCTAATTTTGATGATAAAATGCAGCATTTAATAATGTATATAGTACCGTAACTCCTACTGTATAATCATTTATACAGTACCGCAAAATGAAATGAATGAACTTAAAGCAAAATTATTTCGCAGAATGAAGAAAAAAAATACGTGACTGAAAGGGAAGCAAAATAAAAAATGTCAATATTACTTCGGATTTGATTTGACTTAAAAATTGAAAACCCTTATATTTGCAGACACTTTTTGTTCTAGAAATGATTTCCTTCACACTAAAATGATACAATTATTCATATTTTTATGTAATCCAAAATTACGCACATTTCTACATGTGTATCAAATGTGAAGTGTATAATTTATATCGTTTGCGACAAAAGAAAACATGTATTACCCCCATCTATCCCCCAACGTTTTAACCGATTATGTTCAAAAATATAACCAGCCTCAAAGCGTTATCGTGTAAATACACAAAAAAATTAACAGACAGGGAGACAGAAAATTGTTTTTCAATTAAACTTAAAATCTCGACGTTTCAGAACATTTTAGGATTATTTAGGCAACCAAAAATTCTAATAATGTTTCCAGCGATTGTCATTCCTATTGATTCTATATATCTGTTTTACTAGTGCCACCCTGTAACCGTAAAACGATATCCTTTTCCAAAACCGACACCAATAAGTTTCCAACGGTATAAGGGTAGAAAACACATGCCTCTCGTCATATTTTTCAAAATAACGCGACCGCTCGGTTATTTATGCGTGATGAGGGGTTTTCGAAATAAACACATCTGCGACCAACAAAAAGCACACTTTCTCCGCCGGTATTTTAGAACGCGAGATTAAACGATTTTATTGACTAACGGCGTCTTAATCGCCGTAAAAACATCGTTGACAAAGAGGGCGAAAGGAAACGTCCATCTGAGGCCGAGTTGTAAATAAGGAATTACGAAAGCGAAGCATTAGAAGCAAAGATCGGGTTCGATAGCGAACTAACAAGATTCGTCGTATTAAGTCATTTCTTTGTTAAATGTCGTGAAATGAATGACAATGAAGGACTAACAATGTATGTGGAATAATATTAGATGTTTGTTGAGTTTTAATTGAATTTCTTCGAATAGGAAATGTTGAAGTGAGGGAAAGTATTTGACTTGCGTTTTCGTCGCGTACCTCAACATGAATACAATAAATTACAATAAAGCTGTCTAACAGTTTTTGTGTTTGGGGCATTGACAGTTAAATGTGCATTCTAATTGTTATATGTTCATAAATTTTATTAATAATTATTTTATTGATTAATATATTTTTACAGTTGAATATACCCCCAAAAACCATGCAAAGTTACATTACGATCTAACGAACCGTTTTTCTTGTTGCAAACGGTCAAACTTTAGGGTCACGTTTTTTTGAGCTTAAACATGTCCTAATCATGGCTAAAGTGAAAAAAATTTTTTTTCGAGCTTCCCCACAATGTTTTCCGCAAATACCGTTGAAATTTACAAACAAGAATTCAAAAAAAATTTTTTTCGAAAATTGAAAAAAAAAAAAATTCCTTGTGTGTGTGGTCAAAAACATCAGACAAACAGACCCAAACACACACACACCCACACACACACAGACTGTGTGTAAGAAGCGTAAATCCGATTGTGCAATCTCCACGTGGTACGCTTTGGGTAATGCTAATGCCGACGGTAGTGAAAATCAAATTTTTTTAAAGTTTTGGAAGCCTTTTTTGGAATTATTTTTTTTTTCAATTTTAGAAAAAAAAAATTTTTTTAATTCTTTTTGTAAATTTCAACGGTATTTGCGGAAAACATTGTGGGTAAGCTCGAAAAAAATTTTTTCGCTTTATCCATGATTAGGACATGTTTAAGCTCAAAAAACGTGACCCTAAAGTTTGACCGTTTACAACAAGAAAACGGTTCGTTAGATCGTAATGTAACTTTGCGTGGTTTCTGGGGGTATATTCAACTGTAAAAGGCACACGCAACATTAGTCATTTCATGAAGATTTGAATTTCAGCTGTTGATGTTCTGAAAAACCATCAATTACCCGTTTTTTTCCTGTTTTTTCAAATTCATGTCAAGGATAAAAAAAAATGTTTTCCTCAAAAATCGCAGCAGAACCTTGTAGACTGTTTATTCCAGTTTTCAGAACTGCCCTTAGATTTTCTGTGCTACCGTTGGTTGCTGAGATATCGTCGATCAAAGACAAAAGGATCCTTTTTGATTTAAAGTTCGATATCTCGGCAACAAATGGTCGTATCGAGATTTAAAAAAAGGAAATTGAAGCTGAATAAACAAGCTATCCGGTCCATACCATGGCTAAGTTAGAAACATTTTTTTCAAGCTCGTGGACTGGAAATAAAAGCAAAAAAATCCGCAAATTTTTTTCTCACACTACTTCCTAATATTCCGCGAAACATGGAGCTCTAAAATTTTTTTTCGCCGAAATACCTCAAAACTAGAAACTTGAAGCTTCAAAAATGCTTTTTCTTTGACCTCGATAAGACCATTTTTCACTGAGATACAGCATTCTGAAAAATCACTAAAAATTCGGAAATTTTTTTTACCCTTTAATTTTTTCCATTGGTGTTTATGAAAAAATTTTAAAATTTAAAATACTTAGTTTTTCTATCAATACATACAAATCATACAGATATAATTTTGTTTCCAAACAGTCATTTTAATGATGCGAAAAAGCTGTTGTTGGACAAGTGCTAAAATATAGGTTAAATATTGATAAAATATAGGTTAGATGTTAATGTAGACAACAAACTTTAACCAAGTTTTAAAATTACAGTATTATTAGCAGCCTCATCGACGTTTCAATACATTTAGTCAAAATCTGCATCCCACATTTTTAGCCCTGGACTCACACTGGATGCAGAAACGTGCGGATTATTCAGATGTGCGAAAATATACGCATATATGGACACGAACCAACCTGCCAGTAGTGTGATAGCTTTTATTAACGTTAGTAGGTTGGGATCATTAGTATAATTAATGCGTTTTGGCGCGGTAACGCACATTCGCACGTTTCTGCATCCAGTGTGAGTCCGGGCTTGTAACATCGCGTTTTCTCAAACAACACAAAACATTATAATATACCTACAAGTTTCTTTTCTAGACTTCTAATAAACAAGACATTAGCAATGCCAAGTGCTAAACAATAGTTATTACCGGCAGAAACGGGACGCGCCACAGAGGCGTATGTACGCATCATAAATGCAATACACGAGAGTAACTAGTAGCCTTTCAGACGTTTGTTGATTTATTATGAAATTATGTCACGCTATTCAACGTATTGCATATAGCGGAGGTTGTACCACAGAATCAACTGACACGGGACTATTGCAATCAAATTAAATTGCAACCCCCATCACAATCTACACGAGTTGCCTACTACCATTTTTAATGAACTCAAAAATTAAAAAGTTAACAGTTTCCATATCTGTGGGGAATTTGGCGACCTTCTCTATTAGTTTTTTGGTTTGTTGGATTTTAGGTCCGGGAATAAACAACAACTATTTGATTTTTGCCAACGTTTCGAAGATTTAAGCCCTGAAGAAGGAGCAATAAATCTCCGAAACGTTAAGTTATTATAATTTCCAAAATAATATTTATCCGGTTCTGTCTTCAATGTATAGAATATGTACAAGGTAAATTCGAAAAGCAATAGAAAAACATATGTACTTAATGTTCCTCGCATTTTTTTGTGAATCATTTATTACTAGTATTGTCTTATCTTAATTTTTGTTGTATTTAGAATTTCGCTGTATAACCTTTTCTTTAAATTTAAGCTTTTCTATTTTTTTGAATATTTTGAAAAATGTTTGGAAAAAACGTTTTTTTTAACAATTCTATACGCTGTTAAAAAATATGACACAACTTAACAATCACCCGGTATAAGGAGCTTTAGTAAAACCTTCATCTTATCTGGATTTTCCGTAAAAAACCGTCTGATACAGGTTTTTACTTTCTTAAAATCGAAAGAAAATTAAAAAAAAATAAAGAAGGGGTATTTAGATATAAAACTCATCCTGTACAGAATGTCTCATTTTTGAGGTTTTTGAAAGTTTTTTTTCCATCCAAGGTAAGGTCTCAATGTAGTCTTTCCTTACTGCTGTTTATACATTTTTGAAATTGAATTATGTTTTATAAGTTTTTATATTGAGACAAAATATTGGAACTTGTGCAAATACGTAAATTTTTATGACACTATTTGACAGTTTCCATGTGCTAAAACTCTTATTTTTGGATTACCAAGATACTAAATATAAAGTTTCATTGTCAGAATACATACGTTAAGAGTATGCAATATAACCTGCAGTTATTGTATGGTTATCACTTGTTTTTCAAGACAAAAATAATAAAGACTTGCTTATAATCCTTATCAAACTACATTTTTTATTTATTTACCGTAGTCGCATTAAAAGTCATTCGTTCAAACATAAAATAAAGCTGTCGTTGTTGAAATCGACCAGCTCCCATTCACTACATTATTTTACACTTCTACGGGTGACATTTAATACTTTGATAAACAAATACATATATTCCAAAACCAGATGTGTCTCGTACTACATAACATAACATACATTTTCTATCAACCCGTGTTTACTCCTTCTATTTTCAACCATACTCGCCAGCTGTTTAGGCCCTAAAATAATTTGTGTTCATCAAATTGTTTGAAGTGGCGCTGTTTTTTACCCCCAAAGCAAAGAAGAGCGAGTTCCAATTCGATTGTGTCTACTATCGAGTTACATTTTTTTTTTAAACAGCGGAGGGGTACTAATGGTTTTACAAAGGGTTGTTGACTGGAATGGAAGAGAGAGAAATTAGTCTGATAGGGGACTGTAATTAGCAAAATAAAGTCGTTTCCGGTGTACGTATCGTCGGGTTGGACCGCAAAGGCGTCAGTCGTTTGTTCCAGGAATTTCGCGGGTATTAATAATTACATATATTCTGGGAAAGCTCGGAATGCTTTAATTGTTGAATCAACTTTAATTATTGGTGATTACATCAATTGCATTGCCTCATTCATAGTAATTTACCAGAAAGAATTTGTATATTAATATACAGTCAGCAGCGTATGTACATATGTATTTGTACACCCACTTTTGAAGATTGTTTAAATTCTGGTAATATTTGTACTACAGTATTGATTTTTTTGCTTCTGCGTGGATTAAGCCCAAGTTGAAGGTGGTAGATACATCAATTGTGTGAAAAGAAATCGCTAAAATAGTAAAATTTTAATTAAAATTTTCAAAGCTCTTGGACATAGTAAAGAAAAATCTTCAGAGGGTCTATTTGATAATTAACTGAGCCATTTTGGGAAAATGGTTCAGTTAATGGCTTGATGCTAAAATTTTAAACTTGGACAGTAAACATAAAAATTAAAAACTCTAGTTTTGAATTACCATTTATCTAATAACTATTCTTACTATAGTTTTCGTAAAAATCATTATTTATGAAAGTTTAATGAAACGCACAGGGTTCTAGATGTTATTAACTCGTTAATTTTTTTAGTCATGTGTGGCGTATTACCTTAAAGTTAAAGCTAATTTAAAAATATAAAATACGTCAAAAATTCGAAGGTAAAAAAAAATATAAATCAAAATGTCCGTTGGCTTCCCCAGTGAGACGCTTTATTACAATAAATAAATTGTATTTACAGTGGCCGATTTTCATTCTGCCAAGTTTGAACTTTTTAGATAACAGCTTTTTAGAAATACGTAAAATTTATTTGAAGGCACTACCTTCAAAGAGCTGTAGCTTGATTTGAAGGTAATTTTGGATCAAGATAAATTAGGTTAAATCGACATTAAGTTACGTCTTGAAAGTGTCTGAGATTTTTGTTTGACAGAAGAGTTTTTAGACACCCTGTATACATTTATGTGACTGTTTGTGGGCTATAGAATATACAAATTTTATATAAATGCAAAATATATGGTAAAAAAGAAGATTGGACTAAAATATTATTCCATAAAAATTTATATTTTGTTAACAATAAATTGTACAAGGTTAGTTTTTATAATTTGACAAGTTATTGCGAGTTTATTATTAAAAAATAGTTCTTCAGACAAAATAGAGTTGCATACATTTTTAAACATGATATCTATGTGAAAAAGCAATTCAGCATGTGAAAAAGCAACATCAGAAATCATAAAACTGATCCAAAGTTGTGTGTTTTTTTAATGAAACCCTCTATATTTTATTGCAAATTTTGATTTATTGAGTTTTTCTCCTTCTCAGAAATATACATGTCCATATTTGCTTCAGAAGGTCGAGACATATTTTCATTTAAAAAATTCTCGGACAACGGATCGCAGCTACCATTGACGTCCGGACCAGAAAAAAAAAGAACGAAGAAAAAATAAAAAGATTGGTCATTTAAAAAGTTATATTCATTTATTTGTAAAAGAAATATGTCGTGACCTGCTGAAGCTGACATGTTATATATTTTTGAAAAGGAAACAATTAGAAAGGAAATAGAATATGCAATAATATACGGGGTCTCCATTTAAAAAAAACATTACCTCGATTCAGTTTTATGATTTCTAATATTCAATTGTTTTCTCTCATACGTGATATAAAAATTTGTGCAAAACTCCATAACTTTTGTCTGAAGAACTATTTTCTAATTTCAGTAATAACCTCGCAAATTATTATTTTTCAAATTATAAAAACTAACCCTGTACATAATTCAAATACATTTTTTGTTCCACAATGTTGACAAACACTTAAGAATAATAATCTAAATAATCGTTTAGAGCAATTTAATATTAAGTTGTTGTATTTAAACAAAATAAATATAATACCCTAACATTAAACTACCCTTAATCAAACAATACGACTTTATATGACTCACATATACCCAAACACAATAAAATGTTTTGAAATAAGTCCATCATCTAACTGTTTACTCAAAGAATTAGCGCTATCAGCCCACAAAAGCAACCCCTCCGAAGTTTCACTTTTTATAGATTCCCACAGCTGTTTAACCAGTCCCTTATCTCTAGTAAGAGCTAACCTAGCAAGTATAATTGTTAACTTTATGGGGGTCAGTCAGTTCTGTCTAAATTTCGCCCAAAGTTGTCCGAGTCGTTCTAATGCATTTAAAACCCTTGACGATACGGGACAGTTATACGAGAGTAAAGTCCAGTTTCGTTGTCACTTTGTGAGAATAATTAATTCTGCCTAAAGTGAATCACGTATGAGGCATTCTTGACCGGTGTAAGTCACACAGGCATCTCCAATCAAATCAGTTGCATCTCACGTGCGTGCGTAAGAATGTATTCAGGTTCAACTCTGGTAAGTACCCACGACTAAATATTCAACGCTCTTTTCTTATACGGCACTCACAGTGAAAATCGTCAACACATGTATTGCATTTACACATGACAAATAAATGAATCCATATTAGGGTGTCCGTTATTTACCAAATTGGTTTTTTCTTTCGCAGCAGTTTATAACCTAAAAAAAAATTATCAGACCCATATAAGCCCTTAATATTTCCCATTTAAATAACATTGGGGTTTCGGCACGTTTTACATTACATTACATTACAGCAAATATACAGCGATGAGAGACACATATTTTTGTAGGAAATTGAACGCTCTACAAAAAAAACTCTCTTATGATTATTCGATAAATTCAATTGTTTAAAAGTTATGCAAGGTTGAAATTGAACTTATAGAAATTTATTTGATTTTTTTACTTTGATCGCAAAATTATCATTATTTATATAAAAGTAAATTGTTTAGTGCGAAAAATATCTAATTTTAACTGTATTATAGGTAAAATTTATTGTAAAAAATTCAGATAATTGAAAAAATAATGTGACTGATGATTTGAGTTAAGTTCAAAATTTTTTAATTTATCGGGAAAAGTGTGACAGATTAAATAAATTTTTAACATATTGATTAACACAATTTATTTTATTAAACATTATTTGGTGGCATTTGGATTGTTTTTTGTACTCACTTACAACTTGAATGACCTATTGTTTTTGATCTTCATGCTTAGCTAGAGTATTAATAAATTCTTCAGTCAATTTGACAACTCTCTCTGCAGTATCATTGACCACTCGTAGGTGTTTAACAATTTTTAACCCTCTCAAATAATCTGGATTATCTGACCATGTAGTATCATCTAATTGAAGAAAGTTTGTATCAACACTAAATCTTTAAAAAAATTTAACAGAGTTAGAATTAATAATAACAATCAACGTTTTTGTTGAGAAACCATTTAAAATCATCTGAATTCAAAATAAAGCGTTTAGGAAAGTCAAACTGATCCTCATAACTTGGTCTCAAAGCCTCCACCATTTTTCGCCTTACGTCGGAAGAGATATTTTCATCGAAAAAAGATAAAGTCGCTGCTTCAGAACTCAAATACCATAACTGGTTTCTGAATTTTGCTAAAACTGCTTTCGATAATCGTTGATCGATTGTTCGATATTTGTATACTGCTTTAATGAATTCAAGATCTTGATTCGGAGCAGTTGCGGCTAAAGGTCCAGTATACCAAAATGGAACGTATACAAACACGGTAAATAAGGAAATTTCTCGTAAACTCTTTTCATCTTCCTGAGTTAACTCAAAACAGTCTCGAAAAATATAAATTTTTAAACAATAAATTGCTTTGGACATCCATCGAGCATGATGGAGTGCTCCAGGTTTATAAAATTTGCTATTTTCAGTCCATTGTTTATTTATTTATTTTTTTATTTTATTTATTTAATTTGTTTATTTATTAATTCATATTTATTTATTTATTCATTCATTTATTTATTTATTCATTGTTTATTTATTTCACAGAAATAAATAGATTATGTAAAAAAAGTAATCGTACTAGGATTGAGGAAAACTAGTACCAGATTGGTGCAATGTAATACAAAATTTTAAATTTATCGGAATCTTGTCAATAATTTTTACTTATCTTTTCAATAATTTTTTACTTTTTCAATAATACAATGAAAATCACATATTTTTTTCAAATAAACAATTTACTTTTATATAAATAATGATAATTTTGCGGTCAAAATAAAAAATCTAAAAAATTACTATGTTCAATTTCAACCTTGAATAACTTTTAAACAATTGAATTTATCGAAAAATCATCGCTGTATATTAACTTGCGCAGGAGAAAAAAAATTAAATGTAAAACGTGCCGAAACCCCATGTTATTTAAATGGGAAATGTATCGTCTTTGTGGCAGGGTTTAATATTAAGGGCTAATATGGGTCTGATAATTTTTTTTAGGTCACTAAAAACTAAAAATTTAGGGGGCGCTGTGGAAAAAAAAAGTTGGTAAATAACGACACCTAATCTATATACATATTTCAAAAATGTGCTCAATTTGTAAATTGTGTTTTACATTTGTTTATCATTTTTTACAAATAATTTTAAAAGAAAACAAAAAGTAAAACACACCCTTCTTTCTTTCGTATTCAAAAACGATGTCACAGTAAGTCGCCCACTGGAAAATGTACATATGTATGTTTTTGGCTCCATTGTTTTTAATAGTAACATTAAAAAATGTCGAATACTTTGACCTTTCCTTATTAAATTGTACTGATTAGATAGACTATACTGTACATGCATACTTAAAACATTCTTTGCACTTACCTAACGGATGTGTAGATGCACCGTCACAGATTTATCTTAATTTGGTAAAACCTGTGTTCTTTAGTACAATTTCGAATATAATATATATTTTTAACTCGCTCATTTATTGAAACACGTATAGCTTGTATCAGAGAATCTACTTCGTCCACTATTTGTAGTGACTCCGCTAACGACAACGCACTGTTTTGTATTTTTTTGTACGGCGTCATGCAAACCTTTATTGTTACTATGAATCGTTTTTAAAGCTATTGCAACGGACACATCATAAATGTAGTCTAGCTCTCATTAATAGCTGCAGTTTGGTAGGATTGAACAGCTTTTATTTGCCTGAAATGTCTCATCAATACATAAACACAGCCGTGTATTTTATAATGCACTTTTAGTCCACTTTAGTCACTGCGTATAATTGGTAGAGAATTACGTAACGTGGTACGACCTAGTAACGGCATCTCTGGAACGTATTTGTTCCAGAACTCATGAAATGGTTGTTTATCGAGTACATTCAGGGGTACATCACAGTCACTTATCATTAAAAGTAAGTCGAACATAAACTAAGGGGGAAACTGAGCATACACTTTTTTACTTTTATGTTTCACACTGTTTATGTGGCGGCTACAGTGGCATTTGTCCCTACACCGCAGTTTTTCCTTATACATTACGGTTGCGCCATTATAAAAAAATCACCGATGAATTTATTCACCTTGTCAGTATATCGTAGTTTTTTAGAAGTGTGCACGTGTGACATTTTATTATTAACGTAATGTAATATCGACGCCGACGACATAAACATCTCGAATAGATTAATAATAATGCTAGAATCTGTCAGACGGTTGGGCGAAACAACTGAAACCAATGATCCGCCCACCGCGCGCCACTGAATTGTGGCACGATCGGCCAACCCTATCAATAAGGAAAGGCTAACAAAGTATTGAACATTTTTTAATTTTACTATTAAAGACAATTGTGCCAAAACGTACATAAATTTCTGCAATGAACTTTTACTGTGACATCGTTTTTGAATACGAAAAAAGAAGGGTGTGTTTTAAATTTTGGTTTTTATTTTTTTTTGTAATTGTTTGCAAAAAAAATGGTAAACAAATATAAATAGAAAATTAGTATGGACAAATAAGTTAATTTGTCATTTTGTGGAGTTAATGCAAAAATCCGTCCGAAAACTATTTTCTTTCATCAAACAATTTAGTTTAGGAAAAACTTAAAAGTTCGTTTAAAGGGCAGTACAAATTGCATTGTAATTATTTAATAACTTAACCGGTTTTTGCAGTAAGTCCACGATGTGGAGATGCGCTAATATACATATGTATGGGTGGACGATTTTCACTGTGAGTGACAAGCCGCACAGGAATCTCCAATAAAATCTCAGTTGGATCTCACATGCGTGCACAAGAATGTATTCGGGTCAACTCTGGTAAGCACCCGCGACTAAATATTCATAGCTCTTTTCTCATACGGTACTACGAAAAGGAATACCAACGTAATTATGGTTATTTCGTCCGCATTGATATTCAAATAAGGGTGAAACCGTGAAGGGACTTAATCTCCTTTTTGATATCAATTCGGGCGTTTCGATATTTTCCGTAGTAGGACAAAAGAATTCTTTCGCTAGCTTTTGTCGAAGGAGAAAAGAATAACTGCAGCGCCTTTAGAATATGTTTATTTTAGGTCTTAAGGTTACTTGTGATCGTATCGGATGTCTTCTTTTCAATTATTATTGTAGTCTTCACATGCGTTGGGTACGCAGACCTCCGAGAAAAAATTAATATTCCTTCGCGACCGTGTCAGAACCGATGTGATGGGTGACATTTGTGACAGGGGTTTTCTAGGAAATTTTAATGTGATGTGAATGGTTTGTGTTTACAATTTTTGATGAACGTACTGAACAACGAGTAGTGTTTTCATTTTGTTAATAAACTCAGGTAGCATATTTGCGATTATGGAATCTCTAAGTAAGAGTTGTTACATATTATTTACTCGTATAATAAATAAAATATGATTTACTTCTGGATGTACAGATTATTATAGGCGCAGAATTTAAGGGATATAAAAAAATCCCTTTTTAGGTGATTTTGAAAGAGCTGTCTGTAACTTGGACAAAAATGGCCGTAGGGAAAAGAAAAAAAGGAAATGGAAACTCCAAGTTTCTAGTTTTCGAATCTTGAGTTTAAGTTTTTTTAGCATCAGCAGTTTTTGAATAATCATAAGAATACCACCGAAAAAAATATTTTCGAAATTTTTGCTAGTCTTTTAAAAAGGTCCACACACCTCAATCATTTTTTTTCGATATGTTCATCATACAGGTATTTTAAGATGATTTAATTATCTTTAATTTGACCTGTTATTGAACCCTGTAAGATAATTTTTCGCTAAATTATCTCCGTTCAAAGCAAAATTGTCATAGTTGACTTTGATAATCGGGAAATAATGAACGTACAGAAAATTCAAGTAGGGTTTTGAAAAAACTAGTCACTACTACTTGTAAAGGATACTTTGTAGTTTTCAAAATCAAAATTGAATTTTCTGTACGTTCATTATTTCCCGAGCAATTGATTATCAAAATCAACAATGTCATTTTTGGTTTGAACGGCGATAACTCAGCGAAAAATCATCATACAGCGCTCAACAACAGGACAAATTAAAGATAATTAAATCATCTAAAAGACCTTTATGATGAACATATTGAAAAAAAAATATTGAGGTCCGTGAACCTTTTTAAAAGACTAGCAAAAATTACGAAAAATTTTTAACGATGATTTCCTTATAATTACCCAAAAATTGCTGATGCTAAAAAATTTTAAACTCAATATCCAAAAACTAGAACCTTGGGCTTCAATTTCCTTTTTTTTATTTCCCTACGACCATTTTTCCCCAAGTTACAGCTCTTTGAAAATCATCTAAAAGTTTGGAATTTTTTTTCACCCCTTTTTATTTCGATTATTGTAATCTGTACTAAAAATTTCGTATAAAAGTTGTTTACTTATACTTTTTATATTTTTATAAAATTACTCCAAAATCCTCTTTATCCTGAATCTGTTTATCTATAAGGTTATATGAACTGATTATTCGAAAATACTTAGGACCACTGCACACGACAGTCGGTCAACGACTATTTTGTAGGAAGATACCGCAGACCGACCGACTGTAGGTGAGGTATCGTGTATCTAGAATCACTGATGGCATACGTACAGACAGTGGAGTATTTAGTTATAACATAGGCGGGGTGATGTATGTATATTCAAAGATTAATGTGCATTTTTAAAACGTAGAAAAAGAAGGAATAGTATTTTTTTACGGTTTTTTATTTACCCACTTACTAGTCAAAGTTTATTGAAATGAAAGTTTCATATACTATTTGATGATTTTGTATCCCATACCAGGTTGTGACTATGTGGTACGCTACTGACCATGTTATTTCTGACCACATATTTCGCTCAGCTCCGACTAAACTGTAGTTCGTGTGCGTTACCTCGTATGAGTGTATTCGTTCTATTTGTTACCGACTTGTCACTGACAATCAGGTTCCGATATTTCAGTCGGGCCGTCTTTTTAGTCATTTGACAATAAAAATGCAATAGTGTATAAGGTGTCCAAAAATAAACAATATGATAAAAAATATTTATTGTCTAAATGTAAAACTGTAGAGCCTAAAAGCGATATCGGCTAAACCGGCTAAAACGTTTAGGTATTAAAAATGATTAACTACAGTAAAATAAATATTCGTTCGCTAAAACAAATAATTCCATTTTAACCAATAATTTAACCAGTATTCGCTTCGGTGGAAAACAGTCGTTACTCGTTCATTAAAACTATCGAATGAATTTAAACGAATGAATCATTCGATAGTTGGTCTTATTCGATAGTAAATTATCGATTGTGAAGATCATTCCGATCACTACTCTAAACAAACAACAGCCTCTAGAGATGTTTATTTTAGGGACATTTTAATGGATCACCCTAACCGATACCTACTTCACACCTAATCAGATCGTCCGGATTTATTTGAAAGACGTTATAACACTCGAATAAACTTTATCGGTATCTCTAATAGAGTCCAAACCACTTGATGTGTAAAGATATAACCGACGAGATAAAAATATTTATTTTTAATTATTTCAAGTAGGGATGTCAGACGAAAAACGGATAGGTGTATGATTAGTCGGGCGATCTTTACAGAAAAATATGCATTGGTACCAAATAATTAGGCCACTTTTAATTTAAAAGCTTTTTGGAGGTTATCTTGAACTTAAATTGACCTCCATCAGGCTAAATTGGTTCTTATTGGTTATATATGTTTTCTTAACTGATAAACTACTAACACAGATACATCTGATCTCAAAACAAATGCAAAAGCAAAATTTAGTATATAGAAATTGACTAAATTTACATATGTACATACTAAAATACATATGCAGAAACCCTACAATAATTCTTAAATAGAATCGTTAATTCTTAACAAAAAATGTCTCTTGATTTTTTTTTGGTAACCGTTTGAGAGTAAATTCATTTTTAATTTTAATTTGCTTTAATTTTCAAAAAAAATACATCACTCAATTTATTAGATTTTAGCCCATGTTATCCAACTTAGTTAACATGGTGGCTTGGAAAAACAAGGCAAACAGCTATATTATGCAATGTAAACAATCTGTTCAATAAATACCTATAAATAATGTGTTTTTTTCTAAAAAGTTCGACATTCTATATCTCGAAAAAGAAACGTTCTTATAAAACAGTGTACATAAAAAATCCGATCTATTTTTTGATGTACTATCACTAAAGTTCGGAAATTTGTGCTACAACGCAGGGCCCGACACTATAAAACTCTATGATAATGAAAATATAAATCGTATTTTTTAAGCACCTTGTATATTATATACGTGTGTATTTCTTCCCCCTGCATACCCACGCCACTGACCGATCCTTACCGATGTCCCGGGACTCAAGTCTGCGCGTTAGTACACCGATCTCATGCGGGAACGCTGGATGGGTAAATGCAGTTTTACATGCGGTAAGCCGGGATTTCCGAACTATCACATACTCTCAAGTCCGATGTTAAATCTGACTTACTATGTGTATTTAATATTTATTAGCCCCCTTTCGCATCAATATGAAATTTAAGAGTGTTTAGCAATTCCATGAGTTCCTTTTTTATTGCTTGGTATGTTAGTTCTTTTGCGTAAATTAACTTGTATTGTTGAATGTGCCATACATTTTCGATAGGATTCATGTGATTGTCGTGGCAAAATATTAAGCTCATTAACGCCTTTCCAGTCAGTTGCTTTCGTGGCTATGGAAATTTTACCGAAAATGTATGGCATATTCTATAAGTAAATTTATGCAAAAGAACCTATAGACCACGCAATAAACAGAAGTTAATTGAAGTTTTGTTTAAAGAATGGGGTAATATTCTGCAAAACACCTCATGCAATTTCATAAACAGCCAAAGACTTAAATCTTATAGAACTCAAAAAGAGAGCTACTATAAAATATTAAATACTTACATACATATGTATATTATCACTATTAATGTACATATACATTTTTTAGAATTTGAATAAATCAGTTTCTTTATAAATTTATGGTGCATATTTTATTGTGTGATTGATATACACCCTAGTGTATATTTAGGTCTAGTATTAACTCTTATCTAAAAACTCTCATTATAACCAGACTTGGGCCTTTAGTGGTTTTAACCTTGAACGGCTGTCAAGTAAATATGAATATCTGTTCATCGTATGTAAACCTTATTTTTTATTAGTGACAATTTAATATATTTGGTATATGTATGTGGTTAAAATAACTCGTTTATGTTCAAAAACCATAATATATTTGAACATATGTAGTGCAATTTTCGTTTATGTAATAATTATCTGACAAAAAAGGCTCACTGTACTTCACAGATCATAGTTGGTCTATCATAACAGTGTAAATATCTCATGAACAGAAACTATTCAGTCCTAGGACCAACTGTGCACGCGCTTGGAAATTATGAATGAAACAATCCATTCATAAAAGCCGGTCAAGGTGAAAACCACTAAAGGCCGAAGCCTGATTATAACATCTAAAATCTGAGATGGATGCCATGCTCCGCTATGCAGATACGAGGACTTCTAATTCCATCAGTTGCCACTGAGTCTACCTCAGTTCGTCTCTGGATTGACGACCTGATATCCGTCCGAAGTTTTTTACGCGAAAATCGTTCCGCTTAATCCATTCACTGACATTTTATGAAAACTGATTTCCTGCACTAAACCAGCATGTTCTCTTAACGACAAGATAAAGACAAAATGCCCACAATTTGCCATAGCCGCCCACGAATAGCTTCTAAACGGGCCAGGGAGGCCATTACGTTCCTCTTAGCACGCCATTATCTCCTCAAATGCCGAGTGTAAACACGACGAAACGCTAAAGAAGTGTAAACAACTCGTACCACCGTCCGCTCTAACCCAATTATCACCCGCGATGATTTTCGATTAGGCCCGATTAGCGAAGGCGTCGGAGGTCATGTTGGGACCGCAAGGCCGTTGGTCTAGCTGGCGGTAAGCGGAGAGATGAACATAGAATGGAAAGTAACGTAATGCCGTACCTGTCGGTTGATTTCGCGCTTAGTGGTCTTGTTCGGTACCAGTTTGACCGAGAGGTTGAGGGAAAAGGTGAGACCACCACTATATCTATCTAATTACAAATAGAATAGGGTATTGGATATCTGCGTGAAGGTTTTATAATTGGATAAGTTAATACATACAGTGTGGAACAGCCAAATGGAATACATTCAGTAGCTCCCTTATTATGCATTTTTTTAGAAAATCCTGAGACACGACAATTTCTAATTCTAAAATGGCATCTTGCGACGTAAAAATGTCATTCCTAAATTCAACCCCTTCAGTGGACATCTGCTGCATTAATAATGATTTGTTTTTTTATTTTAATGTAACGAATTTCCTACGCTGGAGAAACGTTTTTTTCTTGTTAATTTCTGCAATCAAATTTAAAACCATAGCAGTTTTGAATAGATAATGGTTGAATTTGGGGATGACATTTTTACGTCGCAAGATGTCATTTTAGAATTAGAAATTGACGTGTCTCAGGATTTTCTGAAAAAATGCATATAATAATGGAGCTACTGATTTTATTCCATTTGGCTGTTCCACACTGTATATCGATAAAATGTTTCGAAATTTCCCTTGAGAACGTGGTGTACCTGATTTGCCTGTTCTATTTTTTTTAATCTTTGTAGTGTACATAATTACATACAAAATGTCATGTGGTAGATTTCGGAAACAGTGACAATGCAACACAAGATTGACCTCTTACAAAGCCTTACATCTACGCCACTGTATATAATTTAAAAACACTAAATTTCAACCAAATATAAATGAAATGCCGTTGACAACATGCGAGAGGTGTCGGCCACTACTCTGGTTTCCAGTGGCGGCCGGTAGAAATTTTACGTTCGTATTTTCGTAAGGAGGCATGGGTCCCCCACCATATTTAGGGAGTGATTACTACATCTAAGAAGATAATAATAATGGCTATAATGGCAAAATAACTTGAATTTTTGCATTTTTTTTTAAATGTCTGCCTCCACAGATCTTAGAAACGGCATGAAAATACATATTTGCGAAATATTTTTTTCACAATTACAAAGTTGATACAAAAACTTATTTTTGTTTTTTTTTTCAAAATTTTCATTTTACTTACACTTTACTATTGTAAAATCTTAGACAAAATGTTGAAAATAAAAATGATGAAATAAATTCAAATTACCATAACTTTTACCGAAATATCAATGAACATAATAGAACAATGAAAATCAGGAACATAAAAGGACTAAGTGTTTACTAGGTGATTGTGAAAAAAATATTTCGCAAATATTTTGCAAGCTGTTTCAAGATCTTCTGGGAAGCAAGCGTTTTTTTGAAACAAAAATCGGAAACAAAAAATTTGGAAAAAAAATTTTGGAAAAAAAATCCATTTGAAGATGTTTTGCTATTATAACTACAGAAAATTTGTCACCTCGATCTAATCATTTCGTCACTGTCGCCATCACGAAAACATTGTATCTGAAGTTAGTTCTGCACTGTGTGTATGACACTTCTTACATTGGGCTCAAAACTAAAAGCAACCCGTTGTAGTCCTTCAAAAAGCTTATCCACCATCACTCATCACTAAAGTAACAAATTTTAACTCACTTCCATAGGCGGGCATGAGGAAAGCGCGCTGACGACATATTTCACCGTCGAACACGTCCATATATACATGTATATTCGAGCGGAATCACTAAAAACTATTTACGGACACAACAGGCAAAAAAACCTCGCCCGAGATCCGACCCGAAGCCGAGGGGTCATTCACGATAGATGACGGGCGAGCTGGTCGACGCCGCTGGAAGCGAAATGTAGTTTAACAGCACCCGTGGCGGAGTTCTCAAGTGTTTCGGTATACACAACACACTTATGATAATAAGAATACGAAAGTGTTGACACTCGTAGGATTTAAACTATAGGTATGACCAAATGTTGATTTATGCTGCAACATTAATTACATGTTGAGTTAATACAACAAGTTTGCTTCACTGGAAGTATTAAATAATCCCTTTATAATTCACTGAAAGATAGAGAGCATTATAATACCAACCAGGTATAGATATAC
>JAPWTK010001020.1:0-102371 GCA_029963805.1 Aromia moschata | reverse complement strand
AGAGACCGCTGACCCGGAGATTGGTGTCCGCGGCGAGGGGGGGTAAAGCAGCGCTTAGTATTTGAAAAAGGCGATTTTTGTGCCGAAGGTGTTTTTGAAGAAACACAATTGGTTGAGTTGTGTTGAATACGATCTTCGTGACGTAATAAATACTATTGATAAATTAAATGGATTTTAATTAATTAATTTAACATTAAATTAACATTTTAGGTTACATGGTGATGCTCATATTTCCTTCTTGTTTTATTATTAATTCTTCCTATTCTGTGTCCTGTAAAAAAATATTTTGAAATTGTGTATAAAAATACTGTGTAATAAATACATCGAATAATTATACCTTGTGTTGTTTCCATTGATATTCTTCATTTGCATAGGCTTTTTTTAAGAGATTCACTTGGTTTGGTTGTGTCTAGATTGCACTGTGTACTGATACTCCCCTCTAAAGACAGAAACGCGCCAGAATTCAAACAAATAATCTATATCTTAAACGACATAGACATGAAACTAGTATATATGATTCACAATTATATAAATTCATAGATAAAAATTTCAATTTCATAGCTGGACCCGGAGAATAACGTAAGAAACCCGTAGCCCGGAGAGACTTCGTGGAAAACCCGGGCTCCCCGGGTGATTTTCATGGAGGTGGCAACTCTAGGCCACAGGATGACACAACACGCACATGATTTTCACTAATTTCGCACAGTTGTTTATATTGATATTGTACGAATCTAACGTCAGATTTTCAAAAAACAAAATGGCGGATCCAGTATGGTAGTCAACATTAAAAAAATGGCTAAATTTTTTGAATTTAAAAAATACTATCGTATTCTATGGGAAATTTTCTACGTTAGAGTCGTAATCAGCTACCCCAAAATTCTTGGAATATATTAATCACTTGTCATTTACTATCTCACAGGATGAGAAAATACGCTAAAACCACGTTTTTCATATTTGGGCCGTTTTTTGATCCAGTTCCTGGTCGACGCCCATTATGAATTAAAAATAATCGAAAGTACAAAAAAAGCAAAGAAATTAAAAAAAAAAATGAATAAAAACATGTCATACTTTTCGAAATTTCGATTTTAAATCCTCAATCCTCAAAATAAGGGTGAAATCTACCCCATATTTGAAAACTATCTTTCTTTTCGTATTCTACGCAAGAAAACACATCGAAAACCATTGCAACCTTCTTTTTAGTTTTTTTTAATTTTTTTTATTGAGAAAGATTGAAATTTTAGAGTTGAAACGAAAATTTGTATTTTCTCAAACTCACCATCCTTCTCCTTGTGGCTCAAAAAAACTAAAATTTTAGGGAAGTTAGTTTTTAAGCAAGTACTATCGATCGTGATATGTTTCAAACAGACATTTTTTTTGACCTCACTTAGTTGGCGTGAAATGCCCTATATATTCACAATAGGAATATTAGGAATGTATGCTTGTGCAACATCCACTAATACACCACTGCCAAATTTAAAAAAAAATTCTTTCTGATAGAATAGGAAAAATTTAACGAGATGTCCAAAATTTCTGAGAAACAAAATTAAAAATTCAGTATTTTTAGTCTAGGACAATTACATTATTTATTTTTTGGTATATTGGGTTTACTCTACTGTAATAATCTCACAATAATTTAGTGGCAATTAGTTTATTATCCACTCCCTTATAACCAATTATCGCATCTTATATTATTTTTTTTTTGATTTGTTTATTATTTTTGTACGTCGTAAATATTTAAAATAATGAATATTTGTTTTCGTATTATTTCAATTCATTTAAAATGTTGATTTATTTTTTTACCCATAACTTAACTATAATTTGTGTACCTCTCGGGTTAAGTATAAGACTATTTTTTTTGTACTAAACTTCTGCCATAAATAAGATTTATTATTTTATAATACTTACTGCATTATACTGCATTATTATTTTTTTACGATGGAATTGTTGTTCTAGCAATGTCAGATATAATAATAATCAGAGAACATTCAGAGCCGAGTCTTTAAGTAAGTTTAAGGTACTGGTTTTCACGACGATGTTTATCCAGTTCTATTTCAACATCTCATGACAATTTGATTATCAGATTTCAAATTATTTTTTTTTGGCAACTCGTCGAAATTATCTAGTAGTACCTATTATATTTTTACATAAAATTTGAAAATGATTTATCGACTATTGTGCCAGATTAGTTTTTGTGTTCCTAACTTGGCCCATGAATATTATTTTTTTTGAATGATGTTATTACATTTAATTCTAATGTCGTTATTAACATAAAACAAAATTTTTTTTTACATAACTTTTGTAGATTTTTTTTGCGGCAACATCAGCTAATGCTTACAACTGTAAATCGCATCTCCGCCAAACAGAGTGGAGATAAGAAAAAAAAGCAACACCCAGTATAATGATTCTCTATTAGGCTGATCATTTTTATTGTATACTATATCTTCTACAATAAAACTGGATCAGTTCAGTAAGAACGAAGTTCATAGGATACTGGAGCATATACATACTTAGTTCTAAAAGTTTCCTTTCAAAACCTTCAAGTAGTTTTGTGCATATCTGTGTCTTACTGCCAACATTCTCAGATGCTATTCTTCACGATCTGTAGCTCTCCTAGTACGTGTATCTTCGGCAACATCCATGAATAGTTTTAGAACATTTAAAAAATTCGACCACGTTCCAAATTAAATGTTCGACGATGATTTGTCGATTTCTAGGCATTGTAATTAACACTTTCCGTCAGATTTCCAAATTTTTTTTCGAATTTTTTAAAAAAAAAAAATCTACCTTTGATTCTGAACGAGCAATTTTTTACATAAAAAAACATTGTCTTGGTTATTGAATTTCAAACATTTTCAGTGTTTCCTAATCAAAAAACCATTCAACTGTTTGATGTACACGTGGTCCTTAATGGGTTTTCAAATATAGAGAAATCACAAACATAAAATTTCAAAATGCGATATCTCAACGAAAAAAAGTTATTTGGGCAAACTCAACGGCATTTAAAAGAGCAAGGCTTGTGCTTTAAGACGTTATTCATAGTTTTTTGAGAAAAAAAAAAAAAAATGCAATGTTAAGCATAATCTCAAATATAGGGCCAATATCATTATTTTTGCACGTTTAGGTTAGGATATCTCGAAAAACCAGAGCCAATTGAGAGATGTGGACGTCGGATTCGGATTCAGCGCATCAAAAACCTTTGAAAAATATATTTTGGTTTGTGGGTTAAAATCTTGTCGGCCCCCGTGTAATTATACACTAGTAACAAAACTTATAGGATATTAAAAAATCCAAATTTTTGGGTGTTAGAAAATTGGGCACTCGGAAAAATTAAACTTAAAAAATCATCCACTGTATCCAAAGCGATACCATATTTTCCAAATATCCTTGAATTCGCAAATTTTAACTTTTTTTCAGCCAACATTATCGCTTCAAATTTTTTTTTTATCAATCGCCCCTAATTGTGTCTTATAAAAAGCTATTTGGGCAAACTCAACGGCATTTAAAAGAGCAAGGCTTGTGCTTTAAGACGTTATTCATAGTTTTTTTGAGAAAAAAAATGCATGCTACATAATCTCAAATATAGGCCACTATCATTATTTTTGCACGTTTAGGTTAGGATATCTCGAAAACCAGAGCCAATTGAGAGATGTGGACCTCGGATTCGGATTCAGCCGCATCAAAAACCTTTGGAAAAATATATTTTGGGTTTGTGGGTTAAAATCTTGTCGGCCTGTGTAATTATACACTAGTAACAAAAATTATGGGATATTAAAAAGTTCCAAATTTTTGGGTGATTTTCAACAAGGGATAATTCGGAGGAAAATGGTTGTACAGAAAATAAAAAAAGGAAATTGTAGCCTCAATTGACTAGTTTTCAGATCTGGACTTAAACATTTTTAGCGGCAGCGGTTCTCACGTAATCATCCGAAAACCAAAAAAAAAAATCCATATTTTTTTGCTCGTCTTTAAAATGGTCTGTGGAAAAAAGTTAAACATTTGCGAATTTAAGGATATTTGAAAATTTTGGTATGACTTTGGATATAGTGGATGAATGAAGGATATCGTCGGTAATTTTTAACCTCAAAGTGTCCCCAAAAAAACCCCAAAGTTGCAAAGCGCTGCGATTTTTTTTAACTTTTTTCAGCCAACATTATCGCTTCAATTCAATTTCAATTCAATTTTTTTTTATCAATCGCCCCCGATTGTGTCTTATTGAGAATGTTTTGCAGTTTCCAAAACCCTACTCCATTTTCTGTACGATCATTAGTTCCCGAGTAACTGATTTTCAAAGTTGAAAAGGACTTTTTGCTTTGATCGACGATAACTCCGCGGCCAATCATCGTAGGGAGCTCATTAAGAGGTCAAATTAAATCTGATTAAATTCTTATAAAAGAGCTTTTTGGTCGCATGATGAAAAAAATGTTTTGAAGTCCACAGACCATTTTAAAGATGAGCAAAAATTTGGAAAAATTGGTTTTCGGATGATTACGTGAGAACCGCTCCCGCTAAAAGTCCAGATCCGAAAATAGACACTTGAGGCTACAATTCCCTTTTTTATTTTCTGTACGACCATTTTCTCCGAGTTATCCCTGGATGAAAATCACCCAAAAATTTGGAATTTTTTTAATATCCCTGAGCTTTTTGTTACCAGTGTATAATTACACAGACCGACAAGATTTTAACCAACAAACCAAAATATATTTTTCCAAAGGTTTTTATGCGCTGAATCCGAATCCGAGGTCCAATTATAATTTTACTCTTTTTCGAGTTTTTCTCACATCCACACGAAAAAGTGGGGTTTGGGGCCTGTATTTGAGATTGTGTAACATTGTTTTTTTTTTTTTTTTTTTTCAAAAAATATGAATAACGTCTTAAAGCACAAGCCTTGCTCTTTTAAATGCCGTTGAGTTTGCCCAAATAACTTTTTATAGACACAATTGGGGGCGATTGATAAAAAAAATTGAGGATAATGTTGGCTGAAAAAGTAAAATTTGCGAATTCAAGATTTTTGAAATTTTGGTATCACTTTGGATACAGTGGATGATTTTTTAAGTTTATTTTTTCTTAGTGCCCTTTTTCTAACACCCAAAAATTTGGAATTTTTAATATCCTATTTTTTTTGTTATTAGTGTATAATTACACAGGCCGACAAGATTTTAACCCACAAATTCAAAATATATTTTTCCAAAGGTTTTTGATGCGCTGAATCCGAATCCGAGGTCCACATCTCTCCATTGGCTCTGTTTTCGAGATTTTCTAACCTAACGTAAAAATTTTTTTTTGGCCTATATTTGTGATTGTGTAGCATTGTTTTTTTTTTTTTTTTTCTCAAAAACTATGAATAACGTCTTAAAGCACAAGCCTTGCCTTTTTTAAATGCTGTTGAGTTTGCCCAAATAACTTTTTATAAGACACAATTGGGGGCGATTGATAAAAAAAAAAATTGAAGCGATATTGTTGGGCTGAAAAAAGTTAAAAATTTGCGAATTCAAGGATATTTGGAAAATATGGTATCACTTTTGATACAGTGGATGATTTTTAAGTTTATTTTTTCTTAGTGCCCCTTTTTTAACACCCAAAATTTGGAATTTTTAATATCCTTAATTTTTGTTACTAGTGTATAATTACACAGGCCGACAAGATTTTAACCCACAAACCAAAATATATTTTTCCAAAGGTTTTTTGATGCGCTGAATCCGAATCCGAGGTCCACATCTCTCAATTGGCTCTGGTTTTCGAGATATCCTAACCTAAACGTGCAAAAATAATGATATTGGCCTATATTTGAGATTATGTAGCATCGCATTTTTTTTCTCAAAATTCTATGAATAACGTCTTAAAGCACAAGCCTTTGCTCTTTAAATGCCGTTGAGTTTGCCCATATAACATTTTTTTTTTTTTTTCTTTTTTTGTTGAGATATTGCATTTTGAAATTATTATGTTTGTGAATTTCTCTATATTTGAAAAGCCATTAAGGACCACGTGCACATCAAACAGTTGATTGGTTTTTTGATTAGAAACACTGAAAATGTTTTGAAAATGAAAATGAAATTGAAATTTAATAGCAGGTCAATGTTTTCTTATGTAAAAAGAATTGCTCGTTCAGAATCCAAGGTCAGATTTGTTGTTTTCAAAATTTCGAGGAAATTTTTGGAAATCTGACGGATAGTGTTATTTACAATGCCTAGAAATCGACAAATCATCGTCGAACATTAATTTGGAACGTGGTCGAATTTTTTTAGATGTTCTAAAACTATTCATGGATGCGTTGCCGAAGATCTCACGTTCTAGGAGAGCTACAGATCGTGAAGAATAGCATCTGGGAATGTTGGCAGTAAGACACAGATATTCCACAACACTGGCTTTGGAAGTTTTTGAAAGGAAACTTTAGAACATGTGTATTATTATATATTTAATTTTTGTTACTAGTGTAGCAACCGCATAATTTTCGAGATGTTTTACGAACGCCTTTCGTCCTCCACCGCGAGCCGTCGCTGCCCGCACCCGCATTACACCCCGCCAATGGGTAATTTACGGACCTGTAGAATCGCGGCGTGATAAGTCGAGCAGGTTCGAGGGGAACAATCGGCGTGCATGGGAGAAACCACGGTTGGGTGCGTGGGACACCGCCATCCGAGATGATGTTTGCGGAACCGTTCCCAGGCCTTCCTCCTCGACCACATTGTCGAATGACAAGCGATGAATGATGAGCGGCACCGGGAGCACTCCTCGAACCCGATCGGGCCGCAGAGCGCTTTGTGCTCTAGAGCTGGAAATTCCGGGGAGTCGAGGTTGTTCTGCCTAGCGTTTCAGAATATCGAGTTGCCCGACCGATCTGTTTGTTTCTATTGATAGTATTAAGCGGGGGGTTTCTGCATAGCTTTTGTTTGTTAGTATCGTGATATACAGTGGCGGTGCTCGATCCAAGATTCGGGGTGCACCATACATAAAAATAACGATAATCTAGTCTAGTTCACTTTTTAAACACTCCGCCATTGACTTCGCATCATGTCCTACTGGTTTTAAAAACTCCAGAATCTTTCTACAGGCTTTTCCACCCACCATGTAACGATGTATTAAAGCCAACTGAAAAATTGTAGAAACGTCTGTAGTTTCGTCTGCTATTATAGCAACAAAAGTGGATTTTTAATTTCAATGGTTATTTCCTCGTGACAAACTTCAAGCATGCACTGAAGTAGCTCGTTTTGTATAGTAATAGAAGTTCCTTTAAAAGCCGCCGCGTTTTTAAGTGATACTTCATAGCCTCGTCTACCTCGGCACTGAAATCAATCAACCAAAAAAAATGCCTGTATTGGATGATGTTTCCGATTCATCGTGTCCTCTTAGGGCCAGTTCAAATTAAAAAAAAAAGGATTACAGTTTTTATTGTTTACAAAATACCTGTTTTTTGAAACCGCTCATTGTGTTCTGTCACTGCTCGTCGATGAGCAGAATCGAGCATCGTCGCAATATTTGCAGTGCCTAGCATGGCTAAATTCAAAACATTATTCATGTTTCCAGCAGAATTTTCATGTTTTTTTATTTTCTCGTTTATGTGATTTAAATCCGTTACTCCAGTTTTGGTCCAAGGTGTTTCTCCGCCAAACAAAAACACACGGAAAACAAAACACTGCGTTCAATACATCGCATCCACTTAACCACAAATGTTTTTTAAATAAGTCATTATTAAATGTTCTTACAAATTGTTTTTTTTTTCCTTTCACGGCTAATTTTAAATTAATTTGGGAGTGGGCCTACCTAGAGTTTTAATTTGCACTTTTTCCTCCAAACTCAAGCTAGAGAATGGAGTTTTGGTACTAAGTTTTGAATAGAACTCATTATTCCA
Organism: Aromia moschata; assembly: GCA_029963805.1. Classification (NCBI taxonomy): domain Eukaryota; kingdom Metazoa; phylum Arthropoda; class Insecta; order Coleoptera; family Cerambycidae; genus Aromia; species Aromia moschata. The sequence continues at coordinate 94,525 of JAPWTK010001020.1, read as the reverse complement.
AACTAGATTCTAACCGAAACCCGAGTTTATATTTATAAAACGTGAGCGATAAAACAGCTGTGTACGAAAAACAATTCACAACTAATCGATCACTCTCGTGCGCTCTTAAACTCCGCACATCATATCTATAGGATTCGCCCACTCCTTTAATTGTGGAGGGGCAAGCAGTAACAATACGCGTTCGCTTTTTCGTATTGCACGGAAGCGCGATGGTCGCTCCCGCTTTTTCTCGTATTGCGCGTGTCGATCCCGTGCCGCGATCGGAAACCAGTGGCCTTTGGAGATAGAGACCTAGCGTCTAATGGATTCGTAACGCTGCTGCCAAATAATACTCGAGATGGTATTAACGCTAGGGATGCGGCAAGGCGATAAATTAAGAATGCATCCATTAATTACTAAATAAAATTATTAATGCAAATTGTCGGTAGTGCGCGCGCACCAGCGCACCTTATAGCCCACCGCCACTGCGTGATATACAGTGAGGTCGTATCAGTCCGGGGAGATACTGTTATGTCCTTGAAACATACACTAGTAACAAATTAAAGGATATTAAAAAACATCCAAATTTTTGGGTGATTTTCAACAAGTGATAACTCGAGAAAAATGGTCGTACAGAAAATAAAGAAAAAAGAAATTGTAGCCTCAAGTGTCTAGTTTTCAGATCTGGACTTAAAAACTTTTTAGCGGAGCGGTTCTCATAATCATCCGAAAAACCAAAAAAAATGTTTTTCCAAATTTTTGCTCGTCTTAAAATGGTCTGTGTGGACTTATAAAAGGGGCACTAAAAAAAATAAACTTAAAAAATCATCCACTGTATCCAAAGTTATACCAAATTTTCCAAATATCCTTAAATTCGCAAACTTTTTTACAGCCAACATTATCGCTCAATTTTGTTTTTATGAATCGCCCCCAATTGTGTCTTATAGAGAATGTTTTGTAAAGTTTCCAAAACCATACCCCCATTTTTCTGTACGATCATTAGTTCCCGAGTAATTGATTGTCAAAGTTGAAATGGACTTTTTTGGATCGACGATAACTCCGCGGCAAATCATCGTACGGAGCTCGCTAAGAGGTCAAATTAAAGCTGATTAAATTGTCTAAAAGAGCTTTTTCGCATGATGAAAAATTTGAAGTCCACAGAACATTTTTTTTAAAGACAAAAATTTGGAAAAATTTGTTTTAAGCTGTTAATTCTTGAAATTGTGGAAGATAATCTAGATGGGTTTTTGAATAAAAAATCAACAATCAAAGTTCTTACTTTTATTGCCATCTTAGAACCTATATTAGGTGCGCAAACTTTTGAGAACAGTTGTAGATCCCATGTAGTTAATTTTTTATAAGCGGTGAATAGTTAAAGTTGGGCGATGATATAACCAAACCTTCAGGATGAAATACTATTTCTTTTTAATTACCGTGACTATTGTTATAAAATGTTATAGTTTATTCAAATGGAACATTATTAAGCTCAATATAACAAAAAAAAATAGCAACAATTGGCCTTCATTTGAAGCCGTTGAACAAAAATATTGATTCAGCGAAGCAATTCTTACCAGTATTACAAAGTGACTATATTTCATGAATCAAGACGTTTTCATCAAGCATTTTTTAGCATCACATGCCCAGTTAGGGTCTGGGGTGTAACCCTTTCGGGTCAGTTTGGTGTTGTTTTTTGAGACACCCTGTACATATACGTAACTAGGCATTTGAATGTTTTTAAAACATAATCAAAATTACTACTTTTTTCAAATCGTTTTTTGCAATGAAACTAATGCTTTAATTGACAATGTCGAATTAATTCTCGATTACTGAATATTGTTCACGCCGTATTGATTCCACAGTAATTGACTATAATTATTGCAAACCTGAATTCAGGAAATAACATGTTCAATTTCCAATTAAATGCGTACACATAGTATCACTGAATACCAACAACGGAATTAATTGGTATCACTTTGTTCGGCGGAAATGTGTACAAAAAACGGAAATATGTATGAAAATTGTAACGGACTTTGGACGATGTGCACATAACATGGAAGTAATGGTCCATTATCTGTGTAATATCTGTATTTGGATCCCATAAAGCATTTTAAAATTAATTATTTGAATTATCTTAACACATTTCATTAGTTTTTGTAAACCAGTGCATTACCAAATAGGTACGAACCAAAATAAAAAATATGTATGTAGAATAAAAATCTCAGAGAAACAGAATAAGAAAAAATTAACATATCCTGTAAATACTACTCACTCACCTCTGTATCACTCTCAGGATGTAACAACTATCGTAAAAACAAATGACAAAACTTTTTTTTAAACTTAAAAAAAACTGTTTTTTTATTGTATACCTATAGCTACAGACCGTGGATCATTAGTGTTTCAGGTCAGGATTTCACAAATATCCAATACACATAGATACAAGTCCATATATTCGTATGTCCTAAAATGTTTTGCTTTCGAGACCTAAAGGGAGTTAAAAATTTTAAGTAGAGCTTTAACAGAAGTTTTTCTTAAAATCATTAGCACCCTGTATATTATACTGTGTCAAAAAACTTTTTTTATTTTTTTTTCGATTAAATGTGTCTAAAGTTAGTTCGACAAAAAAAATCTCCCCAAGAATTGAGCTCAATATCTCAAAATTGAGTTGGCGCATTGGGGGGTTCTCCTTTCCCATTTAAAATACATGGGGCTGTTTTATTTTTTTTTATTTTGAAATAACTACATGAAAAACGTTTTAGGGAACTACTTATAAATTTAATTCTCTACAAAATTGCTCTTATGTTTTTCTACTCAACAGAAACGAAGTTCCAGACCGCAGAATAGGAAAAAATCCATTAATCCATTACAGAAAAATATTTTTGACTTTTATTTATCAAATAATTAACAATATTTATTCATTAATTAACAATTCTCAAAATTAATATTATTTTAAAACAACAAAACAAACCTTAATAAAACAAAATGAATTGAAAATTATTGGATTTATGAATTACTGTTGCTCAACAGTAAACAAATGAAATTGATTTCTGTTTTTATTGTTAAGGTTTGTTTTTGTTGTTTTAAAATTATATTAATTTTGAGAATTATTGTTAATTAATGAATACATATAGTGAGTTAATTATTTGATAAATAAAAATCAAAAATATTTATCTGTAATGAATTAATTGATTTTTTTTTCTCCTGTTCTGCGCTCTGTAACTTCGTTTCTGTTGAGTTTAAAAAAATATAAGAGCAATTTTGTAGAGAATTAAATTTCCTATGGATGGTAAGAACCAAAATTTGAAAAAAAAATCCATGCAGTTATTTCAAAAATAAGACAAAAAAAATTTCCCATGTATTTTAAATGGGAAAGGGGACCCCAATGCGCCAGCTCAATTTTTAAGATATTGAGCTCAATTTTTTGGGAGAATTGTTTTTTTATATCGATTTAACTTTTAAACACATTTAATCGAAAAAAAATAAAAAAAAAGTTTTTTGACATAGTCTACTGTATATCTCGAAAACCTTTTGGACATACATTTATGCGAACTTTTCGACCGATTTTACGGTCCAGGAATCATCCCTTGAAATAAGTACATATCATTAAATAATACCCTATATATGCCAGTGCATACACTAGCTTATCGGGCTCTAATGACCAAATGACTAAAGCGTTATAATTAATAACATTTGTATGAAATTCATAAATGTTGCCTGCAAATTAAAAGTGCTGTTAATTGTTAAAAAAATCGTATAGAGGAATATGTGCTTTCCATCGTTATTACGTAATAATCATTATTACGAGTATAACATCGGAATCGAAATCTATGGAAACAAAAAAGTGGAATCATTAACATTATATCCCCATTCTTGCTTTTACAATACAACAGTTTAAAATATAAGCTATGAGGAAGTTCACTCTTGAATACCATTGGATAAACAAATGCAGACCAAATTAGGTACAATATTATTAAGTAAGGTAAGTTACTATGCAAGTAGCTTAGTCCATCATCGGCCTTGCCTATACAATTACGTATTGAATGCCTGCAATATTAGCGAGGTTCTCGTGCAGAAGATACCGTAGAAAGTAAATGAGCGGTGCACTCTCAGTTTTATGCAGAGAACGGTAATTCTTTCAAGACGATGCAAAAAATATATTATACTTAACTGTAAAACATTCATTCATTTTTCAATAAGAATATTGTCTGATTGTGCGTATGGCAGATGGTGTTTACCCGTACGGGTAGACGACCTTGCTTAAGGATCGCAACTCGGAGTCATGGGCGGCGTTGAAAAAATTTGGAAGGGAGTTCATGGATCGTGGCGTACTTTTAACATGATAAAAGGACCTACTCCCGTACTAGCACCTCATGTACAAGGGACTCACGTACTCATTACATTGCGAGTTGCGTCTACAGTTTTCATCACATATTTTATGCATGTCGAAATGGGGTATGTAATTTATTAAAAGGAGGAACTACTCGCTAAAGTTTACGCTATAGTCTTCACTCACTTTTATGCAAACATCTAACTACGAGGTGTGTAAATTAAGTAATGATACTGTTCTTTTTTTTAATTTTTTTATTCGAATAGAATTACAATTCAGTATTGTCTCCTTCAAAATAGTTTCCTTTGGGAAGTCATTACCAGTGATGGAGACGGTTCTTCCATTCCTCTATAGCAGTGCTGGAACTGTATACTGGAATAGCCTTCAGCTGGTCAGTTACAGCAGTTTGAATGTTTTCTATGGTTCCAAAATTGACGTCCTTTGTAGGTGATTTTTCAATCTCACAAGGACTAAAAATGCTGCTAGACTCAAGTAAGGCAAATAAGGTTCTAGGAGCCACAGGAATGTTTTTACTAGCTAAAATTTGTTTTCTCGAAATGGCTGTGTGACACGACGCATTGTCGCGATGCAACATCCAGTTGTGCTTGATGTTTGAATCTCACACGCATGACCCTTTTTCGAAGTTTTTCAAGAACCCTTCCCAACAGTGTTAACCTTACTGTTTGGCCTAGAAGGCACAAACTTTTGTGGACAATTCCGGGGCTATCAAAAGAGCAAATCAGCATACATTTCATCTTCTACTTGCTCATTCCTGTTTTTTTGGGTCTTGGAGAGCTTGAAGTGTGCCATTCCATGCTTTGGCGCTTGGTTTCCGGGTCGTACTCAAACACCCAAGTATCATCACCAATCCCCCCTTTTCTAAGACACGTTCCATAAAATGGGGATCATTTTTAATCGATCTCAAAAAGTCAAGACACCTTTCTACCCTGATGTCCTTTCGTTCCTGCGAAAGGTTATTTGCAATCATTTTGGAACCACAAAACACTGCCAACATCTAAGTTTTCAAAAAATACACGTGCATTAAAACTTTTTCAGAGCTATTTGAAAGCTGTCAAAGGAGTTTATCAGCTATTTCAAACCCGAGATAAACATAAAATTAGGTTTTCTAAAGTTATCTTCTACAAAGAGTTTCATTTCCGGATGTAAAAACTTTTTATAATAGTCAATTCAATGGAGGGATACATGATTGTACAACTCTTCCTCAACACGCTCATGTTTTATACATAATAAAATGGTTATTTAACAGGACTGTTGATATACATCGCTGAATGCACCGGCCGTCGAGTGCGGTTTTAGATATTTTTATTTGTCAATATAATTAGCACATGGTCGCGTATGTTTACACTAAAATATTTATAGCGTTTGCCGTGCACGGTCACCGGAACTTACGTTATATGAATTAATGGTTTTGTAATGGTTTTAAATGGTAATAAACCATTTTTCTCCACTGCTAATTGTAAACTTATAACGAGTATCAAAAACATGTTTTGCACTGTCGGTTGAAAGGTAAACTGATCAAATAATACCAAACCAAAAGTAGTATTACATCTCTATATATCTTCTTCAAATAACTTTTTCGTCGCTTCTTTTAGTAGGCTTGGTGTTAGTTAATGTTAGTTATGCGTTGCTTATAAACCGAAGATATGTTTATTGACATTTATTCTTGTATCGACTTATCAGTTTGAAAAGTAACGACAGATTACAGAATGATGAAACAGTAAGTATTAATATATCTCATTCAAATTATTTTTATTACCTGCGCACTAAATTCAGTATTCAAATAAAACCTCTTTGCTGAAAATATCAAATATCGTTTTTTGGTAACAATTTTAAAATTATTGCTACATTGTTTAAATAATTCGCAAAGGTGCTAAAATCAGGTTTTATTGAAATAAAAGAGAACCGTACACTATCCAAAAAATGTTTCAGATAAAAAATGTAACTAGTAAAAACCCTACAAACCCCAGAAATTTGCAAATCGGTTATTTTGTTTATCTGCAAAATTGAAAAAACCGTCAAAATGGCCCCTTATTTCAATTGCTTTTATAACTAATCAGAAAGTAAGCCTTGTGACTTTAAAAGTATTGAAAATGTAGGTATCGGTGTACTTAAAAAAACGCTGAAAATTTCAAATCGATATATTTTTAAGTTTTTGCAAAAAGTATATTGTTTATTAAAAAGGTGCTTTCGTAAAACAGCCCTTAATTTTTTTGTAAACGTCATAGAGTATCAAGTACATCGAAAAATTAATTTAATTTTACAAATTTAATTGTTTAAAATTGACATTGAAAAAGCGTCCGTTTGAAAGTTATAAACAAATGAAATAACTCGTTAGTTTTTTATCGTACAATGTTGAGACTAGAGATCATTTTACAGCTACGATTTTTCTGCGAATTTAAAAAAAAAAACGAATGCTCCAAGTAATCTTGGGAGCCGAGTTTTTTTTCTTTTCTTGCACTCATGACTTATTCAATTTTTTTATTTTTTTTTTGAAAATTAACACAGTAATAAGATCAAATCTTGCTCTGTATTTTAAGAATTTCGGAAAGTATGTAGTAGTCGGTTTCGTTTACAACGTGCCAATAATGTGCAATATGCATCGTTATTTTAGTAACACATGGATTTTTGAGTGATGACGGCACGGCAGCGGCAGCAGTGTGGTTCTCCTGCGCGCAGATTTTCTTTCGGTCGCTTCAAAATCACAGTGCACGAAAAAAATCGGATTATCTCCGAAACTATACATCGTAGAATGATAATATTTTTTTTAATTTGGGGTAGCTCGTGAAAAAAATTACTTTGGCAACTCATCAAGAAGAGAATCGTTACTCTATGATGTTTACAAAAAAACTAAGGGCTGTTTTACGAACACACCTTTTTATAAACAATTTACTTTTGCAAAAACTTAAAAATATATCCATTTGAAATTTTCAGCGTTTTTTAAGTACACCAATACCCTACATTTTCCAATACTGTTAAAGTCACAAGGCTTACTTTATAATCAGTTGTAAACAATTGAAATAAGGGGCCATTTTGACGGTTTTTTCAATTTTGCAGATAAACAAAATTAACCGATTTGCAAATTTCTTGATGGGTTTTGTAGGGTTTTTTACTAGTTACATTTTTTATCTGAAACATTTTTTTGTATAGTTTACCGTTCTCTTTTTATTTCAAAAAAACCTGATTTTCGCACCTTTGTGAATTTTTTAAACGATGTAGCAATAATTTTAAATTGTTGCCACAAAACGATATTTAATATTTTCAGCCTCCTCAACAAAAAGCAATTTTTTTGGTGAAGTGTGAGTTACTTTTCGTTTATGGGTACAAATCGACTAATTCTACTCTCCTAATCGGTGGCCGGGCTCTACTAATCATAATACGGCAAGGATTCGTTATGTCCCTACTATTATCTGCTAGCACCCGGTATGTAGCTGAGCAAAGTTTTGCATCACTTCCGGCCATTTCCGGAGACCGTGAGATTCGTCTTACACGGCCCATTAACGGAGAATCCACGTTTATACAACCTTATCTCAATTCGCTCGATCTGCCATTAGGACGCCCTCTTAAATGTACCATTAAAAAACCTTAATTAACCGAAGACGGAGGCCCATGCCCGTCAATTAAAGCATTATTGTTGTTTAACTGTAGCACCGGTATTTTACTACTATTATTTCGTTAACCGTTATCGAAAATTCGCTGTTCGGTAATGAATGGTCATTAACATATTAACTACGGTTTGCGCGGCAACAGCTCACATCCTCGTGGATTAACCAGCGAAAGTCACGTACCTACGGACGTATGTGTGAGAGTGTGTACGCGTTATCACGGAGAGATGGGCTCTTCAGATTAGTATCGTTATGCCATTGTTCACTCTATAAATGCCTCGTACGTGTGGTGAGAAACCTTTGCACTGCGGAGACGTAAAGTTTGAAATAATGAGTATTTTTCCCAAAAGGGTGATGGCAAAAAGACTTGTTTTTCGACCATTTTTCCATGCATGTCAAATGGTAGGGAGATGGGGATGGGGGAGTCCAGTGTGGTCATAGAAATGTGTGTGATATACAGTAAGCGGCAGCCTAATTCGTACATAGGTGGATATTAACAACATATAACAGCGAAACAAGGCAGAATCAACGGTCCAATGCGTCGGCTTCGGCGTACAAAATTTCGGAGAATCGTAGCTCAGGTCAGAGTCGGGCTCAGGTCACTATTATTGCAAAGCGATACGCAGAAAATACATCAGAATACATTAGTGAATATTCGAATAAACGTACTAGGAAGCGTACTATTACACGACGGTATTAAGTAAAGCTAATGTCAGTGGTCACGAAAAATGAAACTTAAAAAGGACTTACCCATTAAAACATAAATTGTTTAATAAAAAAGTAACATTACTTTTTAACTAGCGTATGATATTTTGTTTATAACTTTTTTTCGTCTTTTGTTAAAAAAATTGCAGTTTTGTTACAACTGATTTTGTGTTCCTTAATTAATTTTACCTTTAATCTGACGAAATATTAGAGTCTTCCTTGTCTCAAAACAGGAATTATGGGAGCAGGAATTTGGAACAGGTATACCTTGGAAAAACGAGTCTCCCTTCAAAGGCAGACCTGTTCCAAATATCCGTTTGGCAGGTATAAGAATTTGGCAAGTAAGACTAGAATATTTTGTCGGTTTAAAGGTACAATTGATGAAGTAAATTCTAATCAATTTTAAGGAAACCGCAATTGTCTATCAAGAGAACGAAGAATGCAATAGTACTGCTATCATGGCAACAACACGAATCCTGTATGCCCCACTTTTATAACTGGTCATTAAAATCTAACTGTCATTATAATCCTTTATAACTTGTGAATCATCGCATTTTTGGGTCGAAATTTTATGAGCTTCGTGGGTAAGTTATTTTAAGTGCTATGTTTCAGGACCACTAACACTACCACACCTAAATACGGCTCCATTTTGTAATAGTTAGCCCCTGAGTACTGTTTTAATTTTCTGTGAACTATCGTTTTGTAATAATAATGACCCGAGTCCGCCTCTGTTGAGATTCACCCAAATCTGACGTAATCATATGTTCATGTTCGCAATATGTTCACAATATGTTCATGTTAGTAGCATCTGCGCTTGTCAAATTCCAAACTGCACCAGCGCTTCGGAAACTCGCCTATTGGGGAAATTTTTCGTTAAAAATGGCTTTAATATCCCTTACAGACCGACTACCAAAATACCATTTAATTATTTGAACTTTTTCGTCAATGTGACAAATATCCAAGTGTTTCAAGTTTTCTAGTGCGTTTTAAAAATTAGTGGCATTAATTTTGAGCAACGGTGTGCTATCAGGTTTTGCTTCAGACATTTTGACACAGCGCAACGGATACTTTTGCAAAACTTCCAACACGCCTTCGGAGACAGTGTTTTTTCGGACTTCGGATTTTTCGATGGATTAAGACATTCTCAGAAGGAAGAGAGTCGATTGAAGATGAACCATACAGCGAAACGACTTTATCTTCAAGAAAAAATGGAAATGTTATAGAATACTGGATTTTGTGAGTTCAGATCGTCGGTTGAAGACAAGAATGATGAGAATTCAATTTGAATTACACCACTATTCATCAGATTTTAATTAACGATTTGGGGATGAGAAAAATCTACGTAAAAATGGTTCCAAAAAAACCTTCGCAATAACAAAAGGACACCGGGAGAGAAATGTATCTTGAATTTTTGGAATCGATTGAAAATGATCCCCATTTTATGGAACGTGTGTTGATGAGACGGTGTTTGAGTACGGCCCGAAACCAAGCGCCAAAGCATGGAGTGGCATAGTTCAATCTCCCCAAGGCCCAAAAAAAGCAAGAATGTCGAAGATCAAATGCATACTGATTTGCTCTTTTGATAGCCAGGAATTGTCCAGTATATGAGTTCCAGCACTGCTATGAGTGGAACAAACGTCTCCAGCGCTATTCGAATAAAAAATCATCTCATCTAAATCGTCTCATTACTTAATTTACACACCTCGTATATACTCCTTTTTATTTCTTTATATATCTAAATACCCTCTATAAAGTCGTGCAAAATAATGTTTGGATTCATGGGTTTTGACGTGCTTCCTTTTATGTTCGCCTTAACTTTAGATTTAGGTGCACTACCTTATTATTAAGGAAAAACGATAACTTTTACTTTTATCCATACTTACATAACAGACTGACTAGACGGATGCGTCTAATTGGCCTTTATTATAACAATCGCGTCGTAATTACGCTGTGAAGCAAGAATTAGCAGACTAAATGTTGCTTACCGAAACCGGGTCCGCTATGTGGAAGAAATAGCCGGTTTAATTTCAATTATTTCTTTATTTCCTGTTGCGAAATCTCGGTGGGGCATAAGCCACACGTGGCAACGAGACTGCAATTATTGTAACACATGGAAACAATTGACAGAAAAAGGTCCGTCATCCCAACTGCCGATTTAGATGACCCATTGAATATACTTCAAAATATAATGATTCTGTAAATGATTAAATTTGATCAGAAAAAGTGCTTTTTACATTCTGAAAAATTGATTATGAGATTATCCTACAATGCCTTAGTATTCAACTGGTGTTGAAAGTCAAGTTTCTGGATGAATAAAAACAGGCCATTTTAAATTTTGGTTTGAAATTGTCGAAGATACTTTGCTCGCAAATACATGCCTACTTATCAGTACTTACTTGCCCCCCCTCCCATTGTATATGTTTTATTGTTGTGAAATTATTATTAAAATTACGTTTTCTACCTAAATCACATTCTAAATAAGAAAATGTCAAGAGAAGTTTTTTTGTTAAGGACTAAATGAAGGTTCAAAAAGAGTTAAGAGGCCCTGTTTTTTTTAAAGGAACACAAACATTTTTAAAAATATAGGTTCCCTATATCATTCTGAATCCAAAGAGTTATACATTTTATTTGTTTTTTCTTGTAAGTTTTTGTATAATTGTCAACAAACTATATAACATTATCAATTCCATTTATAGCAGCCATATTGCAAGTACATACATTAAAACTTAATGACACTTTAATCATGTCTGATGAAGCCAATTTTTATTTTATTTTTTTTTTTGATAGGTGGAAGGTAAGTTGAATAAAGGTGTAATTTTTCGATATTCACGAATGTCTGTATTTGTTACAAATCTCTTCAAGTTTTTGAGACATTTTGAGATTTTGAAAAATATTAATTTGGGCCAGTTTTATAACGACGTAATGACGTATATATTGGTTTAGCGGTGCCGCTTCGAAATTCTCGGAATTGTGACTACAATATGTTGACGACTATTTTTTTTGGGATACGCCTCTTGAAGCGTACTTTCAATTTTATCAATTTCAACTATCAATATATGTATACGGCGCATCAAAAAAGGTAGTCGCGTAGAAAACATTATAAAACTGGCCCAAATTAATATTTTTCAAAATCTCAAAAAGTCTCGCAAACTGAAGAGATTTACGATTTTCCAGCCCAACGCGGTCAATATCGTACAATAAACAAAGAAATGGCGTAATTGTTAATTAAGGCATGCAAAAAAATTCGATTGTTAATTACTCGAAAAGTTATTAACGGATCGAGCTGAATTTTTTTTGTAACTTCATACTACAAATAGCAGTCCCTCCAAGAAACGTCATGAGCATAGTCGTCCTACTTTCTAAGTAAAAAAATAGTGGAGAAAAAAGGACTTTTTCAAATTCAGCAGTCATTTGCAAGTTAACCATGGCACTTGGACAGTGGCGGTGATATGTATAAGAAGTATAAGCAATGCTTAGGGACCCCGCTTTTGAGGGGCCCCGGGCGAACCCGACCCTGTATGCCGTAATCGTGATTAGTTAATTTTTGACCTAGGTATCGGATTATTTTTTTCATTTTGAGGTCTATGACGTGGGATTTTTTGAGATTTTTTTTATTTTTTGTTATGTAGAAATTTTAGATTTTCGACATCTGATTATTATTATTTTTTTAAATTTTGAGGTGTATGACATGAAAATTTTATTTTATTTTTTTTTTATCGAGATTGTTATAAAGATTTTAGATTTTAGACATCTGATTATTTTTTTAATTTTGTGGTCCGTTATGACATGAGGATTTTATTTTTGTTATCTGATTATTATTATTTTTTTTTTAATTTTGAGGTCTGTTATGGTATGAGGATTTTATTTTTGTTATCTGATTATTATAATATTTTTGTAATTTTGAGGTCTGTTATGGTATGAGGATTTTATTTTACTTTTTGTTATATGTACCTTTGCATGTTGTTGTGTATGATATGTGCAATAATAATGCAATAAAGTATGTTATTTTACAATAATTGTAAAAATATACGATTGTCTAAATGAATACTAAATTAATTTTTTTGTAAGGGGAGGGGGCCCATTGTTCATGTTTGCTTAGGGGCCCAAAGTGCTCTTGTTCCTCCACTGCACTTGGAGACTTCGGGTTGGGCTTACAATTTTGGAAATTCAATAGGCTACAACTTTTTAAATGCATATATGTTACATAAAATATGCCAAGGAACGGAGATATAAACGAAAATGTAGAAAAAATAGGTTTTTTTTTCATAAATTGTTAATTAAAAAAATTAGCTGGCGGTTTCAGCTCTACGGACCCCTGCCTTTTGTTCTACGCAAAAAAATACATAGGTAACCGTCAAAACTAGCCCTATACGTCTCAAGAACACATAAAAGTCTCTGCCTACTGGACTATAATGATCTATTATTTAATGCATCGTTTGTGCTGTGAATTCAGTGGCGGCAAAGAGGCCAAGTTTGGCCCCTTGCGGTTACTTTTTATTTGGTTCGTTAGCGAAAAAAAACATAATATTAAGTAACCTCGTTTACAAAAGGCAGCTATTTTCGCTTTCTACGCACTTGCTCTTCTCCTAACATAAATTCCGCTGAATTATGAAACGACTGAAAGTGAGATTAACACGCACTCACGAGAGGTCAGTCGCCCTACATAAATAATCAAAAAGTTCAAGTGGCATAATAAACGCGTCAAGCTCCCAGAAGCTGCTCGTCCGCGTACATGAACGCCTACAGCTTAATTATGTTAATATTAAAATGGAAACAGTAGGTACAGCTCTTCTCGTAAGACTTCTCCCAAGCGATTTTTCTTCAGAACGACGTCCTAGACTAAAATATTAATTCTCAGAAGCTTATGTAATCAGCTCATCTAGTTAACCATTTTGTGTGTCGCTATAGTATGGGAAATCTTGTTTATGTCTATGGTTTAATTTTTTTTTTTTTGTTATAAAATAATTGAAGGGGTTGGAATAAATAGGGTATAAGTAACATTTTCATTGTTTGAAGATATTTGAACTTAAAGTTAAGTAACTATATAAAAGTAAGGAAATCATTTAAGTAATATCTAATTTTATTTTGATTAATTAAAAAATGGCAGAATTTTTACCTCAAAAGTTGTTCAGGATAATACTCATATTTTTCAGAAAAAAGCACTTACACTCTTTTTATTCCAAACATTTTTTAATAAAGTAAAAATAACACAACAATATGTGCAAAAACAAACTTTATTCCAAAATTAAGAATTTCCCCAAAAAATCTGTCTGTTTCACTACTGTCAGAATCAGAGTTCAGTATAGGTATATCATCCATGTCGTCGTCAAACTCAGAATCCGTATCACCGAAATAAGCATAATTCTGTGTATTTTTTGACGTAGAAGCAGTGATTTTGAAAGTTTCACTTTTTTCTTGCCTTTGGTTTTAGTTTTCTTACTTCCGTGCTTCAGATCTTTATAAAAGCTATGATACAGGTGCTATATATTCTAGAAGTGTTTGCAAATTTTTCCATTTTTCTACTGAAATATTAATAGGATTTTCATTCAACTTTGAGCAAAATATTTTCTGCAAATCTCTTGGTGGTCGGCCATTACCCAAAAAAGGGCACTCGCATGTTGTAAAAGGAAAATCATCATCAATAGTAATCTTAAACTGGAAAGCATATGTCTCTTTTCTACTACGCAATATATGTCGATAAATGTATTTAGAAATCACTTGCACCATTTTTATTCCAATAAATAGGCATCTCACCCATAAGAAAACGCAGTTATCCCATAATTTTAAAAATTGTACTTATACTCCTTTCTATTCTAACCTCTCCAATTGTTCTTTTTACAGTAAAATATAGTTTCTATAAGAGGTAATCTCTCACAATTCGTAGAACTCGTTAATTTAATATGCGGTGATTAAGTTCACTTTCTTTTTATTTTTCTAAGGAATGCATAAAAATTTATATACGAGGTGTGTTAATTAAGTAATGAGACTGATTCTTTTTTAAATGTTATTATATATATGCCTGTTCATTCCGATTGGAATGGTGGGCGCTCCGGTAGAGCTCTTTTGACTCGTTTGTCGCGGTGAGTCACTCCGCTTGACTCACTCAGCAGTTAAATGTTATTATTCGACTATAATTACAATTCCGTATTGTATTCTTCAAATAACTTCCTTGTAAGCCACACAACGCTGGAGATGGATCTTCCATTCGTCCTCATAACAGTGCTGGAACTCATAGAGTGGAAGAGCCTTCAGCTGGTCGGTTACAGTGTTTGAATTTATTATGGTCCCAGAATGACGTCTTTTGAGGTGATTTTTCAATCTCGGGAAGAGTAAAAAAGTCAGAAGTACTCAAGTCAGGGGAATAAGGAGACTGAGGAGCTGCAGGAATATTTTTTACTGGCTAAAAACTCGTTTACTGAAATGGTTGTGTGACAAGGCGCATTGTCGTGATGCAACATCCATTTGTTCTTGATGTTTTGGTCTCACACGCATGACCCTTTTCGAAGTAGTTCAAGAACCTCTCTTTAAAAGTGTTGATTTACTACTTGGACTGGAGGCACAAACTCCTTGTGGACAATTCCTTGGCTATCAAAAAAGCAAATCAGCACGCATTTGCTATTCGACTTGCTCATTCTTGCTTTTGTTTGTCTTGGAGAGCTTGAAGTGTGCCATTCCAGGCTTTGGCGCTTGGTTTCCGGGTCGTACTTAAACACCCAAGTTTCATCACCAGTAATGACACGTTCCATAAAATGGGGATCATTTTCAATCGATTCGGAAAAGTCAAGACACATTTCTCTCCCGATGTCCTTTTGTCCCTGCGGAAAGTTTTTTGGAACCATTTGTCCGCAAATTCTTCTCATCCCCAATTCGTTAATAAAAATATGATGAACAGTGGCGTGATTCAAATTTATCTCTTCTTCGATCGATACCTGGGCTTTTGAAAACCACTGTCTCCGTAGTCTTGTTAAAGTTTTGCTAAAGTATCCGTTGCGCTGTATCCAAGTCTGAAGGAAAACCTGATGGCACCGTTGCTCAAAATTAATGTTACTCAGTTTTAAAACATACTAAAACCGGAAAAAACCGTTTACGAAAACAGTCATAAAGAACAAACAAATGACTCTAACAAGTTCAAACTTATACTGAAGGTGCATTATAAGTTAACCTACCGCCCTACCAAGTTCCGTCTCCGCAGAGTTGTTACATCGGGCGCAACGCTGCCAGTCTCATTTCTTAATTTACACACCTCGTATCATCGAAATCAACTTTTAAACCAAAAATCAAAATTTAAAGACACTGAACTATTTTTGATTTACATATATGTACATGAATAATATTTGTGAAATTTGTGAAATATTTTCAATCACAGTCTTGTGACGTATGGCAGGAATGCAGATGGTATATGTAACGTAACTAACTTCTGGGAATGTATTTACTTAGTCCATCTGGTAAAAACTTGGACCAAAATAGATTTACAGCTACAATTTTTTTAATTCCCCGGACTATTTTTCGTTTTGTTTTCTCTACAACAAAAATTTTGAAATTCACCAGAATTTATTTTTATACCTGTCAATTCAATCAGGCAAATTGTTATATTTTGACGTCAGGATTCTGTCACTGCTCTGTATAAAGTCATTACGGAACACCCTGTATAATGTGATTTTTAAAATCCTGTCCTGTACAGATGTGAACCGTGGCAGGTGAGCAAACTTTTGGATGAAATGTTATCTACTTGCGTTGGAATTTGGTTTCTGGCGAAGATCTGAAGGTTTGTTAACACGTAGGTATTCTAGGACACACTTGTTAGCTTAAACTGGCTTCGACGAGGCTGCTATGTAAATATATCTTTCTTGTTCATGGCTACCTTTGATGAGTTTTCACAAATTACTGGTTTTTAAGACGAATCATTAAGGAGGGGGAAATACAATTGGACTGACCAAAAATCGATTTTTTAAAGAATCATTTTTTTCAAGAAGTTTTTATTTTATTAATACGAAACTTTTGCACACATATTTTGTCGACATTGAAGCGTTAAAAAAAAAACTTTATTTTAAAATTTCAAACAAAATGACGCCGCAATTTTAATCTGTAACAGACCGACCAAAAAATATTCATAAAAAAGGGTTACAGTTAGTCGATAAGCTATTAATAAGTTAAAAAAGATTGTTTTGACAATTGGCAAAACTTTTTCGAAAAAAACAAAAAAATAAATCGAAAATGTTTGGTCATTTTTGCAATAATTATTGAGTTTTTTGCAAAATAAAATTTATGATTTTTAGTTTCACTAGAAGCTAATGTCATAAAGAAGAAATCCTAAAAGTTTGAGCCAGATCGATTGAACCGTTTTTGAGTTATAATCCGCATAAACATCGAAAGTGCTGTTTCGAGAAAAACGCGTTTAAAATTGTATCTACCTGAATATGATACTATTTACGCCTTAATCAGCGATGCTAAGGGCATACAGTAGGCCTTCAGATTCTTCATAAAACTCATTTGTCATTGCTGAAGCTCTTGGCGAGCCTATATAAATTCGTCCCAGGTTATAGGTCGACAGAAATAGAAGGGCTTTGATTTTAAAACATAGCATACATATTCTACGATGCATTTACTATCTTTTTAGGTAAAAAAACAATCGTTTTTTGGACCCTCTAATTGTATTTGCCCCCTTAATCAACGATATCAACAACGAAATAAACCAAACAAGTTACGTTTTTTTTTTTGGCTTTGGGTCCTATACCATGCAGCCAGTCACAAAAAGGAAATTTAATTAACCAATTTAAAGCTTAACCTAATAAAACCTAACCTAACATAATTCTATAAAAACACCAACAAAACCCAAAAATTTATAAAAACGATAAGGAAACACGGGGACACACTCTTCACATCCTGGGGTCGATCAGGACGATTTTGTACATTAGACACTACAGGGGAGACCTAAGTTACGTTTTTAAAAACGAAGAATTTCATTACCCCACAAGTCGAAGCTTTGTCTTGTCATAGAGGTTTGTGGTAACAGCCGTTACTGGCCAAGAAATCATATTTGTCAATAGGTTCATAATTTCCAATAATATTTCTCACATATCGTGATTATGCAACGTTTGTTTTGTCATGCACGACTGGATTCCGTAAGTCAGCATTTACATGCTATTGTACGAGTACTAGAGACTAACAGTTATTCGTCCACAAAATGGTATCGTCCAGTGAAATGTTTCAATTATTACAGTCTAACCGAAGGAAACTAAAATAGATTGTTTTGATTTTCCCAATCGAGACGGATAAATTTATATTTCGCGCAAATTACAATAAAGTCATTGGCCTTGATCGTTACGAGTATACATCAAGGATATACATATATAAAGTAACCATCTCCCCTTAGCTTTTGAACGAGTTGAAGTAGCAAACTATTACAAAATCGAGATGAAACTACACTAACAATTAGTAAAATTTTCCAGAAGGCAAACACACTTTCTAAATTTCATAAAGAGAGCCACAGAAATGTTAACAGCAAAATAGGCATGTTGAAGCCAGTGGCGGCTGGTGATAAAGGGCACGGAGACACGTGCTCAGCCCAAATTTCAATAGAAAATATTTATTTTGTGTTAATTTACTATAAATTACTGTTACAATAATATCAATTGATTGTATACGACAAACTATTCATATTCTAATTATTATTCCTTTTATACCACAAATACTGATTTTTATCACATATATATGACAGACTATCGATCGAGCACCGAGCCACCGTCTGAAGAAGTCTGAAGAAGTCTGAATTCTCTCATTTCGCGCGCGTTGGCGAAGGCACACAGTTTCCCAGCCCTCGTTTTAATCGGGCTTTTTCGGTGACTAGTAAATTTTGGAGACGATTGACGGACGTTGCAGACGGACGGTTGCAGACGGACGTCGTTAAATCGTTCGAAAATCAGCTGAACGGGTCACACTTGTTGAGTGACCTTTTTTGTGTTATTGTTTATTTTCTTCGCTGAGAAGTGTGTTTTTACTGTTTTTTGATTGTGAAACGTTTCAAAATGAATTCGGTGGACTTTTTATTGACTAATAAAGATATTACATACGAGATCCGAACGGAAATTAAACGGTTAGGAAGGCCGATACCCGATTTGATTATTTCCAAAACAGATGTAGGAAAATCGCGAAATTATTCACGAAATTTTAATAGTAGTGTTTACGACAGATTTAATTGGTTATGTGGGTGTCCTAAAAGAAACAAACTGTTGTTTCAAACATAATTGTTTTATTTGTTTAGTGATGGGTGGCAACCACAGTGCATGGACTCAAGAAGGGGTGAGTGATTGAAAACATTTAAATGAACGAGCTAAGAAACATGCTAGCTACAATGAAAAACATTTACGTAACATCTTAGATTTTAGTGTGTTGGGGAAAGGTAGACATAAGGCAACAGCTTGATAGTGCTTATCGTGAAAATATAAGACGTCACAATGATAATGTGGATAAAAACAGACATATTTTTAAAACCAAATAATTAATTATATTAAATTTTGTGAAACAAATCCGGGACTTTAATGAAAAGCCGATTAGCATTTTTGTGAACAATAAGGAGAGGCGAGCTGATTTCCTCTACAAATAACGGTAAGATACCTATATCCATTTTTTTTTTCACATGTTGCCACCCATTATTTTAATATGTTTAAGCCCTCAATATTCGTGACTAAATATTATTTCAAAAAAACTACCAAATCCCAAAAACATTATTCTATACTTTTCTATAAAGTCTATACTTTTGTATAAAAGAATTTTTCATTGAAATTCTGAACTGTCAGTAAAACGCACGACCTTGAAAATTTTAAAAATTTTCGCCTGCGGCGCCATTGGTAGCTAATAAGTAATCGTACTGACATACCCTGTGCTCACCCATGTAACATACCCACGAGCCGCCACTGGAAATCTATTAAGTGAAACTGAACTTAACCGCCCGTCATTATCTAATTATTACTAAACTAATATAACAATTACAATTTAACTAGTTACACTATATCTACGAAATTTTTATTGCTGCAGTGTAAATAAAGTTGATGTCATAATAAATAAACGTTTTTTTATATACTCTGTAATGCATTCACTTGATCATCTTTTATACAGTTGATTTTGGAATGAAAAAGCAAAATGGTTTTGTTGGAACCAATACGACCGGATCCGACCGGATCGGTGGAAATCCGATGGATCCGATGGTGCCGGATTGCAATCCCTAATCCCATTACGCGACCTCGCAGTATTCCTCGGTAGATTCCCGTTCATCATCGACAGATCCATCATAAAGCTTACTTTTTACAACATGCGACTATGATTATTTGCATAACTGCAATTATAAATAACATTCAGCTGTTACGTACCAATCAAATAAATAGTGTTAGCGGAGCCATACCTCAAGCGCTCGTCCGGGGTAAAAATCTCCGGAGAGTAATGGCGACATAATTGGCGTCACGCCGCGAACCGATAAACATAGCGAAATAATTGAACTCATATAAGTTTGCATCATTTAGAATGCGGCGTGCGCTCGTCGGCTCACCGTTTCGGCTCAATATCGCCTTAATTTACCTTAATTTGACTTGAAAATAACCATTGTTTTCCATAATTGTTAGCGGTCTCTTCCTCCTACTAAAAGACCTTTTTTGTTTTCGCAAATTAAGCGATCGCGTTTGTAAGACGCCGACGTTGAGTCTGGCCTCAAATGGTAAGGAGAAAATTATAATCGAAATCGGTTATGGTCAGTGGCAGCTCCTTGTATGAAGCAACAGAGGCTGGGCCACACTGTAAAATGTGGCAGTTGAGTGTTATAGTATATTACATAACGAGCATGGAAAGTAGCATACGAGGTGTGTAGATTAAGTAATGAGATTGGTTTTTTATTTTTTTTATCCGAATAGAGTTACAATTCAGTATTGTCTCCTCAAAATAACTTCCTTGGGAAGCCACACAGCGCTGGAGACGAGACGGTTCTTCCCTTCCTCGTAGCAGTGCTGGAACTCATATGTCTGGAATAGACTTCAGCTGGTCGGCTACAGCCGTTTGAATGTTTCCAATGATCCCAAAATGACGTCCCTTGAGGTGATTTTTCAATCTCGGAGGAGAAAAAGTCACAAGGACGCAAGTCCGGCGAATAAGGAGGCTGAAGAGCCACAGGAATGTTTTTACTGGCTAACAACTCGTTTACTGAAATGGCTGTGTGACAAGGCGCATTGTCGTGATGCAACATCCAGTTGTCTTGATGTTTGGATTTGATGTTTGCATGACCCTTTTTCAAGTTTTTTCAAGAACCTCTCTGTAAAAGTGTTGATTTACTGTTTGGTCTGGCGGCACAAACTCTTTGTGGACAATTCCCTGGCTATCAAAAAAAGCAAATTAGCATGCATTTCATCTTGGACTTGCTCATTCTTGCTTTTTTGGGTCTTGGAGAGCTTGATGTGTGCCATTCTATGCTTTGGCGCTTGGTTTCCAGGCAGTACCCAAATACCCAAGTCTCACCACGTTCCATAAAATGAAGATCACTTTCAATCGATTCCGAAAAGTCAAGACTCCTGATGTCCGTTTGTTCCTGCGAAAGGTTTTTTCAAGGATTCAAATTTAACTCTTCTCCGATCATTCTTGTCGTCAACCGACGATCTGAACGAACAAGATCTCGTATTCTATCGACATTTTCATCGGTTCTTGAAGATGAAGGCCTTCCGCTGCGCGGTTCATCTTCAATCTCTTCCTTCTGACAATGAGAATGCCTTAAACCACCTGGACTCTTGAAAAAACACTGTCTCCGTAGGCGTGTTGAAGTTTTGCAAAAGTATCCGGTGCGCTGTGTCCAAGTCTGAAGCAAAACCTGATTAATTAATGTCACACTTTTTTTAAAACGCTCTAAAAAAAGGTTTACGAAAAGGCACAAAGAACAAACAAATGGCTCTAACAAGTTCAAACTTATACTGAAGGTGAATTACATGTCCAAGCCCCTTCTCCATAGTGTTGCTAGATGTGGCGCTACTTTGCCAGTGTCATTATTTAATTTACTCACCTCGTATGTAGCAGAACTCAGTGAAGACTCCATAATCCGTGAAGGCCATTTTTTGGTCATAGCGTCATGAAATAATACCTCAGTGGTGACATGGAAATTTATTCGTATTTAGTATTTGAGTGCTGGATGTGGCCTCACCTTTTTGGGGGTCACCGCGAGCCGCCACTGGTTATGATAATGGCGGATATCGTATCAGTCTCGATTCCGGCGGTGCATTCCGATTGGATCGCTTATCTAGATTAAAACGCATACAGTTTTGATGAAGGAAATGATTCTGTGATTTCTTCAGGGCGACCGTTTAGACGGGATATAAGGAAGATTTAACAAGAGGTCTAACCAAAATTAGCCGGTACCGGGAAATTCCATTGCAACGTAATTATAAAGGTCGTATTTAGGCATAAGATGCCTGAACTCGTTACACAATGTCCAGTAGGGTGTCCCAAAAAAACCTTTTTTGTTTCGAATTATGACAGATATAGCAGAATCTTGTTATTTTCGTTGAAACAACAGGCCACGAATTTTTTCTGATTTTTTTAGGATTTAGAGGTCGCCAGATTGAATAGAAAACATTTTAAGACAATTTAATTTTTTTGGGACACCCGAATGTCCAGTATGGCGCAATAAATTACATGGGAAAAAGTTAATTCTGAATCTAATGTCCGTTTAATCATGTCACAATTCGCCCCTAATCTTAAGCTAAAAGGAACTGACTAAAAATAGCGAAAACATTTTAGGAAATGGAACTCGACTAACATTTTTATATGTTTATATTTGTATTTTTATTACGAAATCGTGAATCTAAATACCCTTTAATCCCATCCGGTCGCAAGGACAAAATCAGGTTTCCAGGTTAAGAAAATAAGCCTAGTATAACCACATGTTTTCGGCATCACAATCGTCACTCTTAGCTCTAACCTAAAAAAATATCCTAAGTAACTTCTTTAGAGCGAGACAATGGACACTGATGACTAAGATTTATAGCCAATCGATACCAATACATATCGATGTATAATATAGTATAGAGACATCCAAAAAAAACGTCATCAACTATGGCTATGAACGAGAGAGATGGAAATAGCGGTCATGTCTAAGCTTTTCGGTTATATCAAACTTTTGACAAGTGACTGTCACAATTTGTAAAATAAACAATGGTTGTCATATGATGTGACAGTCTTGACAAGTAAATAAGGTTATAAATTCGATCAAGAATAGAAATACGTCTTTTTTTCTCGGCCAACGTTTTTTTTTTTTGGATGTCTCCATATAATATAGTGTTGCCAATCATTTATTAACTCAAAAAATCAGGTAATATTAACTATTTTTTGTTTACGGTATGTGCCAAGTAAACGCGCCTTTTCCGTATATTTTTCTTGACAATGAAATGAAGAAAAAAAAAAAATTTAAAAAAAGTATTCCTTGTGACTTTGTTTCCTACAACGCTGGAAGTTACTCCCTATAAATCCGAATCGCCCTATACCATAACGATTTCCCGAGAGCCGAAAAAAGCTAACATACTTTCATAAACGGTTATACTCTCTTAACGTTCCATTATCGTAATTCAAATGTTTTAACATTTCCTCTTGGGAAAATCAATTAACGAACGCACGGCTCTCCGCGGCGCAATGAGATAGAATACCCTAGGAGGAAACTCTACTCAATTTGTGTTCGCCCAAATGTTCCGCAAAGGGCGACCGGAGTTTATGCGGATCTTTATTAATGGACAGAAACGGAAAAAATGGCGCGATTAACGCCGTCGTAATCCGCAATAATTAGCGATCCTGCCATGACATAAACTTTATTTTTATCGCGTTCCGACCGGCTTGTATTGGATTTACGCTTGCAACCGCTCTATGCGACCAGTGCCGTGTGTGCGGGACCAAAATACACACGGGAAAAATTGTCTTCATTTAGATATCTTCAAAGTATGTTAAAACATTCATGTCACTGGCAATCAAATTATAGCACATAAAAAAGAAAAGTGGTCATTACTTTTGACCAGACCCGTCTCAGGTTATGTATTTCGGTACGCTAAATCCGAATTTGAGGTCAGTTTAACCCGTACACCCTCAAAATTTTGAGTAAATTGCAAAAAACCGCTAAAAATCGCTAAAAATAGCAAAAAAATGCAGTTATGCAAGCGAGAAAATTTTTTACGAACTAGATCAAGTATGTTTATTATGTATTTCGATACGCTGAATCCGAATCTGACGTTAATATAGATCGTCCAACCCTCCAAATTTAGAATAAATTCCAAGAAACCGCTGAAAATCGCTAAAAATCGTGAAAAATTGAAGTTATGAAAACGAAAAAAATTTTTCGAACTAGATCATGTATGTTTTTTGTGTATTTTGATGCGCTGAATCCAAATCACAAGTTGATTTAGCTGATAGACCCTCCAAGATTAAGAATAAATTGCGAATAACCGTTGAAAATTGCTAAAAAATCGTGAAAAATTGCAATTATGCAAACGAAAAAAAATTTCTTAAACTAAATCAAGTATTTTTATTATGTATTTTGATTCGCTGAATTCAAATCCGAAGTCGGTTTGGCTTGTACCAAGCCAGCTTGTTGCCAACTTTAAATAAAAAACGCTACAAATAGCAAAAAATCGTAAAAAACAGTCATGAAGTAGTAGATAATAAAAAAAAAATAGTATTGTTCTTACTCACAGTAATAAACAAACCATGATTCCTTTTAAATTATGCTATAATATCTATAGATTGTGAGTAGAATAAAAAAAAACGACCTTCCTTGATTTAACACTGTTCTTCGCTTGTATCGAACTCTTTTTTCTTCAGATGTTCTATGCAGTAGGTTTCTCTTTTTGTTTTTCTATTTTCTCTCGTTATTTCTCTCTTTAAAGTCCAGCAAAAATCGGCCATCATGTTGACATTCCAATTCTCCATTTCACTTATGTCTTGATGAAATTGTTCTTATTCTTCATTGTAGTCGATACAAGCGAAGAACAGTGTAAAATCAAGGAAGGTCGTTTTTTTAATTTAAATCACAATCTATTGATGTTATAGTATAATTTGAAAGGAATCATGGTTTTTGTTTATTACTGTGAGTAAGAACAATGCTATTTTTTGATATTGTAACAAAACGACAAAATGGGCAGGCAAAAACTTATTCCTAGTTTCAGTTTTTAGAATATCCTTTATTTCGGAGAAAGCGATAGAGACCGCCCAGGATATCTCGTAAAATCTCGTTATTGTGTCAATTTTTAAGATAATTAAGAGCGTTTACTAAATAAGTGTTTCAGCCGTGACGAATTGGTTTCTAGAAGAGGATTTTTTGTAAATTGTTCATTCCGGGGAACTGACCCAAGTGGCCACCACATGTGGCAATAAAGAAGGGCCGAAGACGAGTGGACAGAGCATCGCCGGCCGGCCAGGGGCGCGCCGAATCAAACTTGCGGGCGGCTGGCGGCATTCGAGATAAATGATGCAGAGGAAATGATTCAGTGGAAAATGGGATGTAAATTATATATGGGAGGTCAAGCTACTAAATACTTATATATATATGTAAATCCTTGGTCACACCGTCTATCACGGAATGTCGGGTTGTTAATGGAAGATCGGCTCAGAACCGAGGAGACCTTGACGTCTGCTACGCCACTGGGTGGCTATGGAGACGTAAAGGTTCGCTACGTTAGTGGGGTGAATTAGGGTCTTTTCTAGAAAATATACCATGTTCATAAAAACGGGATAAACCCGAAAAACTTCAGTTCTTTTCTTCCGCTCCATGGTTTCCTACGTTGTCGTGTTGGCTCTGATTAATCCTTGAAGTTTGCTATTATTATTGTATTTGTTCAGGAATTTTATATTGTATGTGTTGATCAAAGCGCCTTCAAGTATTAATTGGTTATTATCGGGAATAAGACGTGTGACTGGGGATTAGTTAACGGCAATTGTTATAGTTTGTTTCGATTAAATTAAACTCCCTTACATATGTGTACGTATGTGTTTTATTTTGCGCCGGACTACCAAGGGGACCTAACACCTACAGTTGACCAATTAAGGCGTTATCAGGTAAGCCTAATGTTTTCTCTTGGACGAATT
Source organism: Aromia moschata (assembly GCA_029963805.1). Classification (NCBI taxonomy): domain Eukaryota; kingdom Metazoa; phylum Arthropoda; class Insecta; order Coleoptera; family Cerambycidae; genus Aromia; species Aromia moschata. The sequence continues at coordinate 68,800 of JAPWTK010001020.1, read as the reverse complement.
AATCAACGAATCCACATATCATAGGTGTGCAGATTTAACAAAGACCGCTCGGTAAAGTCTGGAAAGTAACAAATAGGAATCCGCGGGGTCGCGAGTAATTCCGCGTGCCCCTGGATAGCACCTGTTACAATATGAATTGGGATTTGAATTCAGCGAATCAAAATACATAAGAAAAATACTTGATTTAGTTCAAGAAATTTTTTTCGTGTGCATAATTGCAGTTTTTCACGATTTCTTAGCAATTTTCAGCGGTTATTCGCAATTAACTCTAACTTTGAAGGGTCTACCAGCTAAATCAACTTGTGATTTGGATTTAGCCGCATCAAAATACACAAAAAACATACTAGATCTAGTTCGAAAAAATAATTTTCGTTTTCATAACGTTTTCATAAGTGCCACGATTTTTAGCAGTTTTTTGCAATTTACTCTAAATTTGGATGATTGACAAGCTAACTCAACTTCAGATTCGGATTCAACGCATCGAAATACATAATAAACATACTTGATCTAGTTTCGTAAATTTATCGCTTGCATAACTGCATCTTTTTGCCATTTTAGCGATTTTTAGCGTTTTTTTGCAATTTACTCAAAATTTTGAGGGTGTACGGGTTACCCCGACCTCAAATTCGGATTCAGCGCATCGAAATACATAACCCTAGATGGGTCTGGTCAAAAGTAATGACCACTTTTTTTTGTGTGCCGGTGTTATCCAGTGAATTGGCTTTATGTTTGTAATTTTGTAGTCCAAATTTCATTTAATCACAGGTCCTGCAACGATTTCCAAACCGATTATAAATTTCGCATAGAATCTATCTACTGTCTAGAGAAGCGAGTAAACTAGCCAAAAAGACATCGAAAAAGGCAGGCGGTATGGAGCACCATATATACGTTTGTTAGAATATTATATTACAAACGAATTCTCAAATCTGTCTATACCCAGTATTAACCGACCAGGACCAGTTTACATGCAGTTTTCTTTTCGTCTCCAACGGGAGCTTGATGTGCGACCGATGTAGCAACACTGCGGAGACGGGACTTGGAAGGGTAGTAGGTTAACATGTACGACACGGAAACCAAGGGCCAAAGCATGGAATACCACACTTCAAGCTCTCCAAAACACAAGAAAGCAAGAATGAGCAAGTCGAAGATCAAATACATGGTGATTGGCATTTTGATAGCTAGGGAATTGTCCATAAAGGTTTGTGCTCCCAGGCTAAATAGTAAATAAACACTCTTTACAAGAGAGGTTCTTGAAAAACTTCGAAAATAGCTCATGCGTGTGAGACTAAACATCAAGAACAACTGGATGTTGCATCACAACAATGTGCCTTGTCACACAGCCATTTCAGTAAACAAGTTTTAGCCAGTAAAAACATTCCTGTGGCTTCTCAGCCTCCTTCTTCGTCTGACTTGAGTCCTTGTGACTTTTTTCTCATCCGAGATTGAAAAATCACCACAAGGGACGCCATTTTAGTACCATAGAATCCATTCAAACGGCTGCAACCGACCAACTGAAGGCTATTCCCATATATGAGTTCCAGCACTACTACGAGGGAATGGAAGAACCGTCTCCAACGCTGTGTGGCTTCCCAAGGAAGTTATTTTGAAGAGGACAATACTGAATTGTAATTCTATTCGAATAAAAAAATTAAAAATCAGTCTCATTACTTAATTTACACCCTCGTATGTATTAAACATTGTAAATTTAACTATTAATTGCAGTAATAACAAAAGTATCAGGTTCTCATTTCACTTTCATCGACGTCGACCAGCTCAGCCCGTCATCTATCGTGAATGACCGCTCAGCCTCAGGTCTGATCAGAGGCGAGGGTTTTTGCCAGTAAGGCTTTACAAGTTTAGTAACTCCACAATGTGTCTAGTCTAGACAATGCGTGATCTAGTTCACTGTGCGCCCCGGAATAAAGTACGCCACTGCATTCGAAATATTCGAAAACAACGGTTCGCATGATTCAAGCTAATATCACCAAAATAATCGTAAAAAAGTAATTAAACTCCATATCGCCACATATACACACACAAATGATTTCATTCAGTATTTTTTTTATTATGCGGCATCTCTGCCGGACGCGGCAGATAAAAATTACAGGTTAGTACGTGACGTCGGTATGAATAATTCGTTAAAATTGTACGTTATGTTAATGAATGATCGTGGAAAAAACGTCGCAAATACTAGGTAAAATGAAGTAATAAAATTAAGCGGCATATTGCAAATAATGACGGTAATTTATTTACAAACGCGTATTCTAGGAACTCCAGTTCTCAAGATTAAAGGATGGGTGTCAGTGTCCATACACAGCAAGCATAACATTAGATAGGTATGAAATTAATAGTTTTATGATTTGGAGATATCGATTTCTTGTAAATTAGGCAATAAAGTCGTTATTATGAACTGTGTATGTGTAATTTGTTTATAATGGAATTAGACCTACGCCATCTAGCCAGAGAGTACTCTTATCTTGGGCCTGAGGCTTCCTGGGTGATTACGTAACTGTTTTTCGACCAATTTTCAAAATAAAAATAATAATAATATTTTGTTAACATATTTGATACGCAACACACATACAGTTAAATGATTGCCTTGGCCTATAATTATATCTTAGTATAATGGGCGTCCCATAATTCACGCAAGATTTAAATTTACCGCCATTTGTAAACCAGTTGGTAAAGTAAAAAAAAAAACCTTCAAAAATATACTAATAGAGGAAACATTGGCAAAATGTTGGGAAACTAATACCATATATTTTTTTATCTTCCTCCCACTTTACAACGAAAATTCACCTTAAGATACACAATCTCCCAAAAACATAATAGGTAAAATAATACTACAGATAAAATAGGTAAAATAAAACAATAGGTAAAATAATACTACTACAATAAAACAGAATATTCTATTTTATATATTTTATATTTATTTATATACTTTTGTTTTTTTAATGCATTCTTTCATGTTTTGCATTTTCTTTCATGCACACCGCAAACTTTTCTTCCTAACGTGGGTTAAAATAGGGATAAAAACTATATTTTGGAGCTCGTTTCAGACATTTTATATCGACACTATAAAGTTGCACTATGCATATATCTACACTAATCTGCAAAATATTGGAAAGCCATTACTCCGCAATATGCGACCGTGATTACTTTTTCAATTTCCCATACCGTAGTTGTCGCAGGTATCCAAGCTACATACTGAATTTACATTTATTCGAGGTAAAACGCTGACATCTCATCTAAATATTTTATTACTGTATACAGTGTGTCTCTGGATCGACGCACTAATAGATGCAAGAAGTAAAAAAATAGAGTTAAAATATCTTCTTTTTGGGATTCGGCCTGCTTCAATAGAAACTGTGCCATATGAAAAAAAAAAATTGTGCCATAATATCAGTTACGAGAAATAAATTATTTCATGAAAATTTACTACAAATAACTGTCAAAGTTACAACAAAATATCATTAACAAAAGTTGTTCAGTGTGACATATTTTACAAGTAGGCAACAATAAGCATTAAAAAATTTAAAGCCACACCATAAAATGTTTAAAACAAAATGTCAAACAATGCAATTTTCTTATATTCATAGCACACTACGCATATATTTTAAAACAAATCTTCAATGAAGCAAATTGTGTCGCATTTATTCTTATGCTTTATGAATATGAAAAACTTTAACAAGATCGGTTTAAGAAATGAGAATTACTAAACACGACGTATTTCGTCGGAAATACATTACGAATAAACAATTTTTATTTATGTTTTTGAGTGTTGTATTTAAAATAGTGCCATATATGCAAACTTTTGTCCATGACTGTATATTCATCAACGGTCCCTTCGCTTGAAATTATATTATACCCTAACAAGAAACAAAAAACTGGAATATTAATAATTATTCTTAGAATACCTTCATTAAAGAAAATGTAACAAACCAGGAAAAACAACAAAGTGTAAATAATTTAACCCTCATCAGACCTTCACTGAAATATTATTCTGTAATAATTTGACACTCGTGTCAAATCATATTTAACAGGGCATTTTTGAGGAGGGTCACGAGTCTGTTAGCTTGATGTTAGACGATTGTTTTTTTTTTTAATTTGCATTGATATCATGTTTCTCCCACTAGTTAGGTATGTCATTCGAAATTACAAAGTTCAGTTGAGTTCCAGATTACTTTTCATAAACGAAGGAGGGGCCACATATTCACAAATTAAGTGAAATATTTAGATATTTAATCTACATAGACCATAACATACGTACATGCGTATATAGATATTTTACTTATAAAAATAAAGAAATTTGCAACCTTATCGGAACCTTACAAAAAATCGCTTAAAAAAAGCACGTACTTCCGAACATTGTACTATCATTAAGTTTACTAATTCTAACATAATACGACACGTATTTATGTTCACGTTATCACTGTACAGGGTGTTTACCATAAAGAAACCAAATAAGAGGGTTCGATTCCATGTTGATTTATGGAAACACCACACTAGCACCATCTGTTGGACATCAGAACTCGAAAAAAAATTTTAACTACAGAAAACTTATATACCTTTTCGACTATATCTTTCCTGAAAATCCGTGAGATGGCAGCTTAGTAGTTCAAAACGCTGTATCCAGGCGGTAAATTCAAATTTTATTCATCTACTCTAAAACTAGCTGCAGTTGATTAGCAATTTATAATTGTTTTCAGAAATCATCGTTACAGCTTGTTTTAGTGTAAATGGAAAATTAATTATAAATTTTTGACAGCATAAATTCAAACTTATGTATATACAAATTGGAAATTAAATTAATAGCAATGTGATTACTTAATATACTTACCGTTTAGACGCCAGTCTATAGAAACAAATTTTGATAAAATGTAGATAGTTACACATGTTTCGAACTATTTGGTTCTCTTCAGTACGATGTACTACTTAACACAGATTAAAATGGTAAAATTATTATTAGGTATTTGTTAAATCATTTTTTATTCATCATTATTAAAAATAGTATATATTGACATATACACAGGGTGTAACACTAGCAAGTGTTTAAATATCAGTAGAATCGTGGACATATGTATATATCTTCACTACCAAAATAAAATAGAACTACCAGTACTAAGAGAATAAAATTTGAAGTGCGAAGAAAATTTGAAGATAAATAAATGAGCAGTAATGCATTCTAAAACTGAAACTTTAAAGCGTTATTTTATATGACATCAGCTCCCAGTTAAACTAAAAAAAAATGAATTTTATTTTGCAAAACTCAGTAATTATTGCAAAAATTTCAGATTTTTTTTTACTTTTTTTGTAGTTTATTGACGAACTATATGCTTTTTTTTATACAAATTTTTATTTGGACTGTTACAGATAAAAATTGCGACGTCCAGGATCAACATAACGGATTAATAAGGGTCCTCTTTGTGCCAGTGTATAGTTTGATTGAAAAGCAAACAAAAATTGTATGCTTTATTGTATATTCAATAAGTCTACAAAGTTTGATAATGATTAAATAAAAACTTCTATTAAAATTTCTTAAAAAAAAATATTCTTAAAAAATGCTTTTTTTGACCTATCTAATTGTATCTCCCCCTTAGGTATAAGTATGAAGTAATCATCTTATGAAATGTGTAGTATAAGCACACAAGGTGAATGAATTAACTCTATCTATATTTATTGCGTAATATCAATAACCATATGAGGACAGGGAAGATAATTTCTTAATAAAACTGATTACGGAATTACGAAACTGAATACCACAGTCCAGTGTGACGTGTGAATGACAGATTGACGCCGAATCAATTATTTGTTAATAGGAATATTTTAAAAAACTTACCGAATCACGTCTTATAAATGCATACAGTTTGAGCTAGGATTATTATAATGCATTTGTGTTGTTGTAGTTTGAGATCCTAACGATGAGATAGCACAATTTATATTTAAATTTTATGTTCGTAATTTCATATTGTTAAAAAACGAATTTGTCATAAGTTGCGATCTAAAGCAAAATAGCTCCACTAAAGAATCATATTTGAATAAGCAATCTAGGCTAGGAAGATAATATAATAGTACAAATTAATACAATTTTCTTCGATTTAAACAGGATATTTTGAAATCCAAACTGTCACTCACATATACATACGTACAAACAAAGTACACTTATTCCATCCTTTTATTAAGAACTTTTAAAATATAAGTTGGTTATTCTGTTTTTTTTTTTTGCTAAATATTATTTTCTCATTTGCATTATCCTCTATGGGTATTACTATATATCCTATACAATGGCTTCACGAATTTTTAATTCAGCATTCTGTATATTATTATATTTACATATTTGTATTAAAAATAAACCATAAAGATCATACATGTGATTTCTAAATATGAGTCATATTGATCGTTTGAGTCATATGAGTCACTATGGTTATGTGAGTCATAAAGGTCAAGAAAACTATTAAGGTCCATCGCAGCTATAAATGTCATGAGAGTTATTAAGGTTATATGAGTCATGAAGGTCACATGAGACATAATGGCTGCATTAATCATAAAGGCCGTATGACTATAAAAGTAATGAGTCTATTAAGATCACATAATTAATAAAGGTTATGCGTCACAAAGGTCATCAGTGACAAAGTTTATGAGCCATAAATATCATGAGTTCGTCATATGAATCACAATGGTAATACGAGTCATAATGACCAATTGAGTTGTTAACGTCATAGGAATCATTAAGGTCACGTGAGTCATAAAGGTCACATGAGTCAGAAAAGTCATGAACCATAAAGATTACAAAGTCAAAAAGGTCATGTAAGGTCATTTGAACACTTTTAAGAACAGAATCTGGTATTTTTTGAAGAGTTAGTCAAATTAAACGTGTAAAAACTGGATGTGGAAATAGTGATTCCTTAGAAAGCCTCCTTCCCCCTTCCGATAGTCATTCTGCTCCTCTAGGTCTTTGATTTATCTTTCTATTCCTCTTTAGCTATTCTCCTATACGGCCCAGAGATACGTCCCAGTCAACCTTAGCATGATAATTGGCATAATTTTTGCGGTTGTCTTTGTTATAAAGATTGGAGATAATTCTGTCTTCCATAGCTTTCGCAACTTTGGAAATTTCTAACGCATGTGGACCACACACCCTGTATATTATCCACGTAAAACGTAAATACGCCGCTTTTATTACTCATTATGCGTTCTGTCTTTATTAAAGCCGAGACGGAGCTGCAACGCGTCAGCAAATGTACCGGGTTTGGAGGCCGAATCAGCGCAGCGCCAGCGCCGCAATAAAAGGCGAATGCGGCGGCGCTGGCGGCTCTGGCGGCGTCGCCGCCGGCCCTGTTGCAATAACAATAACAATAACTTACGGCCGTAACTCCTATCGCCTGTTTTACATTCGCCGCCCAGAAAATTAATAATCCGACACGCAGGTAGAGCGCAGAAATTGAAAACGAAATACGGCTAATTACACTTTATGCCGGATTAGATTTAAATTGCTAAATCGTGATTCTTCGGGAAGGAGAATCGCGTCGGGTATCTGGTGACCCATCTCCTTCGGTCGTACGGAAACGGGAAACACTGTACGGGCGGCCCGCCGATCTGGAGGAGTCGAGATATGCGGGTTGGAGGTTAGATTGCTGGGCACTGCATATTATACTTATGTCACTTCGATCACAATTCGATCACCATCAAGGGCGAATTTCGGCAAGGTCTTTATGAGTTGCAGTTTGGACCCCATTCAATAAAATTGTGATATTCAGTAAAAAAATTGATTTACAATTCAGTATTGTCCTTCAAAATAAAGCCTATTACTAAAAAAATACTACTAAAAAATCGGACTAAAAAATAAAAAGTCACATAGCGCTGGAATGTTTTCTATGGTCCCGAAAGGACGTCCCTTGAGGTGATTTGTCAATCTCGAGAAAAGAAAAAAGTCACAAGGACTCTAGTCAGGCGAATAAGGAGGCTGAGGAGTCACAGGAATGTTTTTTTACTGGCTAAAAACTGGTTTACTGAAAAGGCTGTGTGACAAGGCGCATTGTCGTGATGCAACATCCAGTTGTTCTTGGTGTTTGGTCTCAAACGCATAACCCTTTTTCAAAGTTTTTCAAGAACCTTTCTGTAAAAATGTTGATTTACTGTTTGGCCCGGAGGCACAGATTCTTCATGGACAATTCCCTGGCCATCAAAGCATGCATTTGCATGCAAAAAGCAAATCAGCATGCATTTGATTTTCGACTTGCTCATTCTTGCTTTTTTGGGTCTTGGAGAGCTTGAAGTGTGCTATTCCATACTTTGGCGCTTGGTATTCGGGTTGTCATCACCAGTAATGACACGTTCCATAAAATAGGGATTTGAAGGATTCCAATGATTCCAAAAATCAAGACACCTTTTTGTTCCTGCTAAAGGATTTTTGGAAGCATTTTGGTGCAGATTTTTTCATCCCCAATTCGTTAGTCAAAATCTGATGAAGTCAGTGGTGTGATTCAAATTTAACTCTTCTCCGATCATTCTTGTTGTCAACCGACGACCTGAATGCAGAAGATTACGTATTCTATCGACAATTTCATCGGTTCTTGAAGGTGAAGGCCTTCCGCTGCATGGTTCATCTTCAGTCGACTCTCTTCCTTCTGAGAATGCTTCAAACCACCGAAAAATATGGGCTCTTGACAAAATACTGTCTCCGTAGGCGTGTTGAAGTTTTGCAAAAGTATCCGTTGCACTGTGTCCAAGTTTGAACCAAAACCTGATAGCACACTGTTGCTCAAAATTAATGTCACTCATTTTAAAGTGCACTAAAAAAAACGAGTTTGCGAAAACAGTCACAAAGAACAAACAAATGATCTAACAACTTCAAGATTGTACTGAAAGCGCTTTACTTGTTAACCTACCGCCCTTCCAAGTCCCGTCTCCGCAGTGTTGCAGAATGTTGCAGTGTAAGAATTAAAAATGAACATAACACACATACTACCAAATCCCTCCAAGTATTCGACAATTTAAATATTACTTCAAAATTTTGGGAAATCGTATTGTTAAACAAAAATCCGGTAAGCAAAATGTAGGAATTAAAGCAGAGCAATTAAGAGATGTTCGTTTCATGGCTGATATTGTTCAAAAAGGTCAACACGAATAAACACTCTTTTTGATATCGTGACTAATATTTCGTACTCAGCGAACCAATTCCTTTATTTTATACCAAGTTAAAACCTTCAATTTCATTTTATCTTTTATACTGGAAATTTACGACCGTGTAAAACCTTAGAAATCCTTGACGAATCCAACTCTCCAACGAGACAAAGAGAGAAGACAGACATCCTTTGACATTTTATTACCTCTTCACCCCATGAAGGTTCCGCTGTCGTGCCGAGTCTAATTCGAGCCACTAAAGCGAATTATTGCGTAATGCCGCGCCTGAAGGTCCTGGGCACGGCAAGTTTGAACGTTCCGAAATCGTCCCGAAAAAAGTACAATATCCGCAGACACATATACGATTGTAAATTAAGTAATGAGACTGTCATCATTTCAGATCATTGTTTATTTACGAGATAATTGAAAAAAACGGAACACCAAATTCGATACATTTTTCGGACGCCATTTTGACGGTCTTAAAATCGAAAAATTAATATGCCCATTACAGTCTCATAAAATATAGGTCTTTAAGAAAAAAATGAGACCTGGATGAACCTTTTTTGTCGACGGCAATAGGATCAAATAGCATTAAACATTTAAGGTTTATAAACAAATAGAATTTCTCTTCAACGAATTAATATTTTTTGATGAACATTTTTTGGTGTCTTGAGGATCATAAAAGACACATTTCCCAAAAAGTTTCAAGCATGCAGAAGCATGCGAATTTGAAAATAGCTAGAAACCCTGCTTGGCTTGGATCACTGATGACGTCATTTACTTTCGCCAAAAAACACTATTAGTTTCAAATGAGCGTGTACCTTTCCCAAAAGATTTTTTTTTTAATTTGTGTAAAAATACCAGCTACCAAGATATCAAAATCGCATGTCAATATTATTGTTTATTACGAGATAATTGAAAAAACGGAACACCAAATTCGATACATTTTTCGGACGCCATTTTGACGGTCTTAAAATCGAAAAATTAATATGCCCATTACAGTCTCATAAAATACAGGTCTTTAAGGAAAAAATGCGACCTGGATGAACCTTTTTTGTCGACGGCAATAGAGCCAATTAGCATTAAACATATAAGGTGTTTTTTAAAAACAAATGGAATTTCTCGTTAACGAATTAATATTTTTTTTTATGAACATTTTTTTGGTGTCTTGAGGATCATAAAAGACACATTTCCCAAAAGTTTCAAGCATGCAGAAGCTTTTTTTCGCAAAATGAAAAATAAATCAAAATTTTGGAAATTTCAGCGGTAGTCTTTAATTATTTAAATAAATAATTGACCAAATCGAACTCTACAACTTGCAAACTTACCGGATTTTCATTACCTACACATTAGAAAAAAACTCGATACCTCTAATGGTAATAGTCCCAGAGCAAATCAATTTTATGTCCGTTTTTAACGATTTTTGCACATTACAACGTCAATTTGACATCGTTTCAGACCTCCAAATTGGGATCATTTTCAGGACGATGTTCCTGAACCCCAAATGAGCACACTAAACAATGTTACAATCTGTCGTTAATTAGATCCAAATATAGACCTTTTTTCTTCTAATTCCACTGGCCTAACTGTACCTCCGGACAGAGGGCATTCGCTCGTTCCCATTTTCCGTGGGACAGCGACAAAAGGACGCGGCCTGTCGTCGAAAAAAGCGCGAGCACGCATAGTTTTTGCTGGCCCGCGCTGCGAAACCGTTGGCGTTATGTAAATCCCTTAAGGAACAGGAAGTTGTCCGACACAGCTAGCCACCATATGGTCGGAGCCGGAGCGCGCGCACAGATAGGGGCAGTGAACGAAAGATCGCAACAATCGAACATGTTTGAATATTCAAGCGATACGAACGGCCTCGCGAAACAATAAGTATGGTAGCGAGAACGACCGTAGCAGATGACGCACACTTTATGGGATGCCGTTCTCGGATGAGATGCGTCGGAGGTGGCTCGCTGTTTTACGTCCTTAACGGCCAGACGATATATTAGGTATGTGCATATTTCCCGATCCAGATCGCCCCGTTTGAAAAACTTACGTTGAGGCGAACATTTCGTACGAACAATAGACGTTTTAGTGCATTTTATATTGTATCTAAAGCATTTTATACTTGGTGGTACAAAAGTATCAAATAATGGCTTTAACTTTGTCATTTGCAAAGTTAAAAAAAGTTCAATATAAAAGTTATTTTGTTCATTAACATGTATGTTTTAAGTTTTTAGTTTGTTGATATCTTCTTGAGTGAGAGACAACGTATTGAAATATTAATGATTTATGGGTACGGAAATAGGAAGAGGACTCAAAGCGAAGTGTGTACTGTATTCAACGGAATTTACCCAGATATTCCTGTATTTCAAAGAACAGTCTGTCAACTAATTAAAAAATTTCGAGAAACTGGTAACGTTAAAGACGTGAAAAGAACAGGCAGACCAAAATCGGCAACAAGTGGGGAAAAAGCGTTAAATGTTCTGTTGACAATTGAAGAAACGTCACAAGTGTCAACGTTTTCGTATTTTTTCTATATAAATTCCAATTTTGTTTGAACAGACTTCTTGTTAACCAGAAATACAGCCCAAGACAAGCGGAAAATGACCCTTTTTTCGATAATTCAAAAAAGTTTTATTTTTTCGAGTGATAACGATTTAAAAAACGTTAGACGTTTTCAAAAAATCAGCTTTTACAAAGGCAAAAGTGATCGTACAGAAACGATCATGGACTCATTTTATTTGCGAAGACTTGTACTTTCATGCGATTTAAAAACCAAATCGTTTTTATTGAATTTTTGCATAAAAAAAATGCTTTGTAAAATTGTTTCATTTTTTTCGAACCGGTTTTTTTTCGAATAACTTTTTTAATTTTGGTTTTACATTTTTGGCCGTTCCATATTTGAAAACTGCAATTCATAACACGCATTTTTTTAAAAATATATGAATTTCCCTACGACCTCAGGGAGCCCAGATAATGTTTTTTTTTTAAGCCGAAGAAAAGATAATTTTGCGAGCGCGATCGATTTGAAATCGTGTTTAGTTTTCGATGTCACCGTGCGCTGGCTAGCGCGTGCCGCACCGAACGCTATACTTTCGCAAACAATTATGTCAACTTAATTTATGCGAAATGATTTGAAATATTTTTTTTAAGAAAGTAAAAGTCTGAGATCTATTTTGTATAAAATGAAATCAATCGGACGTATACAGCGCTGACAGGAATTAAAAAAAATAATTATCTCGGCTGCCTGAGGTCGTAGGACCTTATTTTTTTAAATGCCTGTTTTGAATGCCACTTTTCAAATATGCAACGGCCAAAATGTAACCCAAAATTAAAAAAAGTTATTCGAAAATAACCTGTTCGAAAATGTGATACAATTTTACAACGCATTTTTTTATGCAAATATTAAATGAAAGCGATTTGGTTTTTAATAGCATGGAAAGTACAAGTCTTCGCGAATAAAATGAGCCTATGATCGTTTCTGTACGATCATATTTGCCTCTGTAAAAACTGATTTTAAAAACGTCTTTTTTTTAAATCGTTAATACTTTTTGAATTTATGAAAAATAATTTTCCGCTTGTCTTGGGCTATATTTGTAGCTAACAAGAAGTCTGTTCAAACAAAATTGGGGCCTCTACAGCAAAAATACGAAAACGCGATTTTTGACGTTTTTTTTTAATTTTTCTCAAATTTTTATGAACCGATTTTTTTCGTTCAAGTTTCATTTGACGCGCATTTTTAAGACCTACAACTTTCTAATTTAACTTTCTTGTGTAGGACTTGAGCTTTTTTTTATTTGCAAAAAAAACGTTTTTTTGACTTTTGCGATTTTTTTTGGATTTGTTCGCCATTAAAACTCGAGTAGCAAAAAACGCTATCTTTCTTACATTTTTTTTCTCTACACGACCATATTTTTTGTTTGCTGATAACAATTAGTGACCAATTAACATGGGGGCTTTCGCTCGTTGATTGGACTATAAGTCTTGAATCGTAATAATTGAGTTATTTAGCGGAATGTCTCATTCACACACGTACATTCTACGCCTACGCTCACGAGCCACCGCTGGCATGCACTCGCGCCTCCTGAGCTGCTGGAAGACCGCGAATGTAAGGAAAAAACCGTCGGCACTCGAAACTTATGTAACGGGCTAGCCGAGAGGGTATCCAAGACCGTAACTTCTGCGCTTTCCGCGCGAGGACTATTTCATAATGTGAGAATGGTATGGTAACGCACTCTCCTCTTTTATATTCATTTCGCTCGCTTTCCCAGGAGTTAATAGACTGCCGCTGATGTTAAAATTTGTGTGACGCGTCTATATATTAGCAGAGTTTGTCGAGTTTATCGCTTTAATTGTGTTTTAATGGCTGTTCGCGTAATGTCGGACAGGTGAAAAGTGTCGCGTATGTATATGCTTTATTCGCTAAAAGTGTTCTCCAGAATATTTAACTAATATTTCCTTGTTCTTGTTATATCCTGTTTCGTGTATATGTTACTCGAAATTGCCGAATATCTTGAATTTTTACCCACAATGCGTTGTGGGTATGATGAAATGACCACAACGCGTTCTTGAACTGCAGCCTCTTGGGCTTATGTGCGCAACATCCCATCCTTCTCACACCACCCATTCCAGTAGCCGGGTCCCTTGTACAAGCTTGTATAGCTTCCCAGCCGACTGGGTGCTGTAATCTTCTGGACAAAGTTTGGGGTGTCCATATATGGCCTGCCTTTTGCGATCTAAAGTCTCGCAATCACACAGTGTGTGGTGTGATGTGTCCGTTTCCCTGTTGCAGAGTCTGCATTTCAGTTCTCCGTTGTACAGCCCCATTCTGTGTAGGTGTCCCTTGAGGGCGCAATGTCCTGTTAGGAGGCCTACAACAGCTCTTATCTGAATCATATTCATTTTTAATAGTTCTTCAGTTCTTTCCTCACATGTTCCTTTAATAAACATTTCTCCGTGTCTTTGCCTGGATATAGAGTTCCAGTATCCATTTTGTCGATTTCTGACGCATTCTCCTATTTGACCCCTTACTATACTCTTTGGTACTCGCAGGGCCGGTTCTGGGCCAGTGAATGGAGTAGACGATCCTTTTCTCGCTAACTCGTCTGCTTTTTCGTTGCCTTCGATTCCTGTATGTCCTGGTACCCATATCAAAGTTACTTTGTTGTGGTCTGCCAGTCGTGCCAGTTCTCTTTGACATTCCCATACCAACCTTGACGTCGCCTTTGGGTTTGTAATTGCCTTTAGGGCAGCCTGGCTGTCCGATAGTATGTCGATCCTCTTATTTGTGTAAGACCTCGTTATATTTTCTTTAGCACAGTACAGTATTGCATATACCTCCGCCTGAAATACGGAGGTATATTTTCCAAGTGAAATGCTGTACTGTAGTTTTTCCGTTTTGTTGTAAATGCCAGCATCAGTTCCCTGCTGAGTCTTTGACCCGTCTGTATACCAGGTTACTCTCTCAGTTCTGTTCCTCTTGTTGTTTACTTTCCATTTCTCTCGGTCAATTCTTTCCATCCCGGAACTTTTTGTTGTGTGTGAATTCAGGAGTCATGTGGTCTTTCCTCATCTCTAAGATGTTTCCACCCACTGGACTTTGATTCTGTTGTGCCCCAGGTCTTCGTAGATACCACTTGGTAATTCAGGTAGCCTGACAAATCCCATTCTTGCCTCCCCCATAATCACGAATTGAAGAGGAGGCAGGTCTGAGTAGGACTTCCATTGCTGCGGTTGGCGTGTTCCTTATCGCCCCCGTAATTCCAAGACAGACAAGTCGTTGAACCTTGCTTAGTTCGATTATTGCCTTTGTCTGCTGCATCTTTGGCTACCAGACCAGAGATGCGTATGTAATGAGTACATACGCATCTTTGAGGGTTTGACTACCATGGTATACATCCAGTGCACGATGTTCGGTCTAGCTCCCCATGTTTTCCCATGAGCTCGTTTCGCCACCATCAGTGTCGTTTCCGCCCTTCTTTTAATCCTTGTTAGCTGTTGGTTCCAAGTTAATTTGGAGTCTAATATTACTCCAAAATACTTCACTTCTCCCAACAGCTGTATCTGTTCGCCTTGAAGGTTTAGTGGTCCTAGCCCCTCCAATTTCCTTCTTCTGGTGAATGCTATGATGGTTGTTTTGGATGGACTGGTAACATTAACTGAAAAATTGTAGAAGTAATGAAACGAATCTAAACCTACCGAAGTTTAAAAATACAACTGGCGAGTCTTATACTTAACGTTTTTTTGTTCTACTAGTAGATACATATGCCCTAACTAGTAACTTGTATACATATCGTCTTAAAATAAACCAAATATCTTTGAATAAAGCACCTAATTTTTTATACATATATTTATTATAGAACTTTGACAAAAATAAAATTTATTTTGCAATTAATATGTTCCAGATATACATTGCCTATCATCCACAGCCAATTTCGAGATCATTATGTATGAAACTCAATGAATTTTAATATCGTTACACAGTTTTCATAAAAAAAGAACAATGTACAAGTACATCAAGTTTCATACATAAGGAAATGACGGTGAACTTGGTGACTCGGAATAGTTGAATAGCAATATATTATGTTGCAACAATACAAGATTCCATGTACTATATTTTTTTAAGGAGTGAATAGTCAAACTTGTGTGATGATAATAACCAAAGACTAAAAAGGAATTTCTGTTTTTTTAAGTACTGTCGCAAACTCGTGTGCGGAATAAACAT
Source organism: Aromia moschata (assembly GCA_029963805.1). Lineage (NCBI taxonomy): Eukaryota > Metazoa > Arthropoda > Insecta > Coleoptera > Cerambycidae > Aromia > Aromia moschata. The sequence continues at coordinate 52,962 of JAPWTK010001020.1, read as the reverse complement.
TCATTCCCGTACACTTCTTCTAACATGGCAGAAGCTTCTGTAAATTTGTTTCCCAGTTTAACAATAATCTTGAGATTAACCCGTTGCTCCATCTCAACATTTAACTTTTTTTTATTATTTATTTGCAACGGTTATTTAATTGCAACGCCTCATACGACAAGAAGAATATCAACAGTTAGCCTTCATTTGAAGCCAAGACACAGAAATAATGGCTTGGTTTCTTCAAAAGTGACTATATTTCGAGAACCAAGGCACTTTCAATAATATTTTTAAGTCACGTGACCTATCAGGACTTGGTTTGTAAACCCTCTTCAGATTGATGTCGTTTTTTGGGACACCCTGTATATTTTTCGCATGTGACCCTAGGACCTTGTGAATTCCCAACCTTCGAAACGAAATGGAAATGATGATAAGAAGGTTAAAAAAATATTCTGAAAGAGACAATTAGATTGCAAGCCTCAACTTTGTGTGTTCGCATCCGATATTTCCTGGGGAACCGTGACGCATTAAAAATCGTCCCCCTTAATAACATCCTTCGACAGGAACGGCGGCAGCATCGATTATTTGCCTTACGGTAATAAAACATCGACAGCCAGCACATCGAATGGTTTCCTTTTCGTTTTTCGACCTTTCCTGCAATTTGCGAATCGGCGACCGCGTATGCCATCGCATCGCATCGGATCGCGCCGTCGTCTCCTCCTCCTCCGCCTCCTCCTCCTCCGTCATCGCCCGATCTCCCCCCCGCGGGCCAACCGACTCGGCTCGCATTATTACGTAGGCATCAATCAGAGTGCTGGAAATAATTTTATTAAATATCGCTTTCTCGAGACGCCTCTCGCTCACTCTCACTCTCATGCTGGCGCAGCGGCGGCTCGTGGTAATTTTACCTGGAAGGGAGGGGGTCTCTACAGAGTGTCTAGAATTGGTGATGTACAGGGTGTCCCCGGATTGAGTTACCTATGGGTGAAATGGACAAAAAATTTAATTTTCCGACAAAAAGTCATTCTTCATAAAAAGTTTCGCTTGTCTTGAAACGTCCAGAAAGTTTGTTGTTTGTTCAATTTAACATACAGGGTGTTCAAAAATAACAAAAATTAAATAATAATGAAGAGTAAAGTACCTTAAATATTAACGCTATGTAAAAGAGTTATTAAGAAAAATTGTTTGCAATTAAATTTAATACTCAAATATGAAAGCATGGCCTATTAGTCAATATTAAGTATTTTGAAGAGATTCCGCAATTTTTATCATTGTTATACGTTTGAAGTATAGCCATTTTCCTTTAAAAAATATGTTTACTAAAGGCGCAGGCATAATAAGAAATCATAAACTGCAAAAATATTATTTAAACATTTATTTTGAAGAAACAGCACGTCCAGATAATCATTTTCAATCAACACTGTAGTTAATAGGTTGTCTTTACATTATGCTTGCATAAAATTTTACTTTACTTACATAAAATTTATCATATGATATCTTTATATTATGGTATCGGTAATATTTCTTATCGTCGTGCAATTCAATTGTTTCATGAAAAATATCCAGAAATCGAAATTAGCCGTCAAAGTTTGAAAAAGTTAGTACGAAAATTTGATTTAACTGGTGATGTAAAATGCGGAACAAAATCAAAAGAGGTCCATGATGACGATGATGCAGCCACAATTCCTATCCATCCAAATTCTATCAAATCCAAAACTATCACTAAGAAAGAGATCTGCACAAATTGATATTAGCAAGACACACATTCAAAGGATTTTGGCCGAAATCAAGTTTAAAGCTTTCAAACCGAAAATAATACACACGTTGGAAGTTGGTGATGATGCACTTCGATTGGATTTCTGTTTAGAAATAGGAGTGAGGCTTACTGTAGATATGCATTTTTTTAACAATTGTAAACAATAATCCAACTACTTTAACAAAACTTTGATGGACCTTGTCAAAATTCAGCAAAGAATTAATGATAATAATAATTAGGCTTGGATTCTAAGAATCCACTCAGCAACCTTGAATTCGAATGCGAGCCAGATGATTTCAAAACTGTTTACAAATATGTCTTAACATAAGATTAATTCCTTTTCATTTTCTAAAACATTTCATTTTTCGTTTCTTTAATGACAACATTATTTCGTCCATAATTTCTCAAATGCAGGTTGCGTCAGCATAAAACTATTTTTGTTACGCACTTTATACATTTCATTGTCCATTATATTTATACAGGGTGTGATACCAAAACCTTTCATTTGATGTATCTAGAAAATTAAATCTTCCAGTTTAGAGATTACCTATTCTTAATGAATCACTCTGTATATATGTTAGTGTAGATTAATAAAATAACAAATCTGCCCATCCTATTGCAACCATCTGTAAATACCAAATGTTTATTTTACATTCAACATCAGTTCATAAAATACGCAGGCAAATTTTCACTAGACGGTGTACTGGGAAGTTTTTATTCAACGTGCTCGAATTATAAGCGCCTTGCCGCTCGAATGTGGTTTTGCCATTTCAGAAAATCTCTGGCATCCGACGGTGGCCTTGGACCTCTTGAGCACTCATCAAAATTCTGGATGACTACACATGTAACATAAACATTAGGGTGGACCTTAATAATTTTTTTCGTTTGTTCTCAGCGGGCCGGGTGAAAATCAGTTCTGGGTACCTAAAAACTTGTGCGGAAACCAAAACTGCCGCGATCGGAACCTATTTTCCCGTGCCGCAAAGCGCCAGAAGTTTCTTATGGGATTTACATGTTAAAAATCACTGAAAACGTTCGGTACGCTCAAAAACTATGAAAATCATCAAATCTGATAGTCGCAAGGATATAATTCCATGTATTTTTTCCTCCTGAATCAGATGGAATCGTCAGATTTCGTTTATTCGTTGAGTGAAAAACATTATGAGCGAAAAATTGCAAAAAACACCAAATTATACTAAAAAAAGTTGAAAAAAGACAAAATAATTTATGATGGTGATTGTACCTGACTCTGAGGAGTATTAAGCATATCATGATTCAAAAGTAGAGGTAAAAACCCACAATTTGAAGTCCGGTTGAAGTCTGTAGGTGCCTCTGAACCGGAGTTATATGGCGTATATGGCGGAATGCGATTTTTCTGTTTTTTTTCAATCCTGATTCTCAACCGATAGATTCTCCTGCATCGATTTGCATAATTTAACGGTAGCATGAAATGCTCCATATTATACGAATAATTCATTATCTTAATATAATATTACCTTTAACTCTGAAGTCATTTTACATTGATTATAAGAAAATTTCGGATTGGAACATACTATAGTGTCTGACGTTCGTACACGTACTTGTAATAACGTTAGCATTATACTTTGGAGTTAGGGAGCTGCGTCGTGGTATAATCGGGTAGTAATACAAATCTCTATGTTATGTGCTTGTTTCTCAACAATCCAGTAGTTTAAGGTTTATTCAAGCTTGAGCAAACGAAGCACGGAAGAATGAATTCTCGAAAAAAATACGGTTTTTCTCTTAAAGTTGGTAGCTTCATTCGCTCTGACATTAGCCGCGGAAATTTCTTCATATTACTACCAATTTCAAGAGAAGTCGAGAGAGAGAAGTTTCGAAGAGAAGAATTGAAATTGGCGACGGTCGTAAAGTGGTCGTTTGAATAGATTCGTTCGGGAATACGCCTCCGGAGCGATCCGAGCAATCTGAGCAGTTTACCCGAACACGCGTTTTTGATTCGAGCACTCCGAGGTCTCCGAAGCGCTCCGAGCGCGCGCCAAATTCAAATAACCTGAAACTAATTTATTCCGTTCTTATTTGTGCAGTTTAACAAGTACATCGATTGAATTTTTTTTGGATTTGACTTAATTGAAGTCAATTCAATTGATTTAATTACTAAATTGTACAAATAAAAACAGTTTAGATTAATTTAATGTTTGTTTACATTCATGTGTTTACGTCCGAATCACTTGAAGTTGGTATTAATACGAAGAAATTCGGTCCGCGGCTAATGTCAGACCGAATGAAGCTACCAACTTTAAGAGAAAACCCGCATTTTTTTCGAGAAATCATTCTTCCGTTCTTTCGTTTGCTCAAGCTTGAATAACCCTTAAACTACTCGATTGTTGAGAAACAAGCACATATGGAGCATTTCATACTACCGTTAAATTATGCAAGTCGATGAAGGAGAATCTATCGTTTGAGAATCAGGATTGAAAAAAACAGAAAAATCGCCTTCCGTCATATACGCTCCTGAATTTTGCGTACAACTTGAAATGATCGTAACTCCGGTTCAGAGGCACCTACAGAGTTCAACCGGACGTCAAATTGTAGGTTTCTACCTCTACTTTTGATTCATGATATGCTTAATACTCCTCAGAGTCAGATACAATCACCATAATAAATTATTTCGTCTTTTTTCAAATTTTTTTTAGTTTAATTTGGTGTTTTTTCGCAATTTTTCGCTCATAATTTTTTTCACTCAACAAATAAACGGTATCTGCCGATTCCATCTTATTCAGGAGGAAAAGATACATGGAAATATATCCTTGCTACTATCAGATTTGATGATTTTCATAGTTGTTGAGCGTATCGAACGTTTTCAGTGATTTTTAACGTGTAAATCCCATAAGAAACTTCCGGCCCTTTGCGGCACGGGAAAAAAGGTTCCGATCGCGGCAGTTTTGGTTTCCGCACAAGTTTTTAGGTACCCAGAACTGATTTTCACCCGGCCCGCTGAGAACAAGCGAAAAAAAATTATTAAGGTCCACCCTAATAAACATAGACTGCATAACACAGGTAGGTCGTCTCCATGACCACGTGACCATGTCGAGGTCGCTCGCATTTTGCATGTCGCTTCAGCGTTAATATTTTAAGAGACAGCTCCCATTAACATGCGCCCAGAAGTATTTTCAATACTAAAAAGTGACTGCTATGAATTCCACCCTTCACCCCAGAGGATCGAACCTTTTAGCCCCTATAAGAAGCAGTCGCCGCTGCTCAAGCGCGCATTGATTCGCACATATTTTATTTCCTAATCGTCCGACGGGCTCTGCTCACGATCATCCGGCTCCGAGAGAGCGACGGCTGTTATTAGATCGGATTCCACTCTTAGTTTCACACGTATTTCGCTCGAAATCGAATTCCCCATAATTCACATATAGGTATATACGCCCGTGCATGCATAATAAGCGGGAGAGATTCCCGATCTGTCTCGGAGGCACTCATGTCGTGCGACGTGTCAGGTACACGACTTGGCTACCAAACGCTCTCCCCGGCTATTACGCGGGGCATAGCACCGATCGGCGCGACGACTAATCTAGGAAAAGTGCCCTACGCAGACGATTATCCACACGAGAGGCCTGATGGCGTAAACGAAGTCTGAACTTCATAGCAATCATAACAGAACAGCGACTTGATGGATAAAATTTTCCAGTATGCCAATTATATTTCTGTACCTCAGAGCTAAACTATGTTAAGTCACATAATTCTTATTTAGAGAAAAACGTGTTTAAAGTTTTTTTAGGCATTTTTTTATATTGCAGGAATATTTAAAATTAAAGTTTTTCATTAAAGTTCCCGATATAATATTCGGTTATTACGCAAGATAAATATTTAGTTTTTTTTTGTAAAGCGACTTAACATAGTTTACCTTGCACAAAAAACTGAAAATTTGGATATGATATATATTAAGTCCAGTTATGAAGTGCTGTCAAAAAAGGTAAATAAAATTAAGTCACATTATGTTTATGGATATTTATTATTTATAACAATAATAAACAGAAATATTCTGGTTAAAAAACATTTTCGGTTTCTTCATCGCCGTGGGGCAGATTATTATAGAAGTTATGAAATACTGAGGGAATATAAGGAGAAGATGCTCATACTTTTTTGTTGAAATTCTTTTTAAACCTTCTCTAACTTTAGGCAATTCTTCAGGCATCGTTGAAATTTGTTTTGAAAAGAGAATTCCCGGATTATATCTTCTTACTTGGAAATAAACGCATTGAGAAATTGGGAAGTGTGTCCCATCACTTGCTTTTTTTCGCATAACAAAGGGTGCGTCGAATCTCTCAAAAAAGACTTTTGAAATAAAAAAAAGTCGTATGTCTCCATCCCCGTAACATTAAAGGGTTTTTTGACAGAACATAATCTCACAACTCGTTGCCAGTCTCATGGCGTTACTATTCTAAGTTGTGAGACTTTTTTCCCTTTCCCGCTCAATAACTGAGTGATCGCCATCCGCTTCCAAGTGAGTATGCCCTTTGGTTAAAAATTTATTGCTTATGAACTTCATATTTGGTTTCTTTTCCAACATAATGGAGTTGGATCCAACATAAAAAGAGCTCTTGTGCTCATTTTTACAGTTTTTGTTCAATAACGTGTTTATTTAACGTTTTTATCGAACACACAACACAAACTTCAACTATAACTTGCAAGCAACCTATACAAACCATTGAAATAGCGGATTGCCCTGGAAGAAAACGCAGTTTAATTCCATTAACTCCATTGAGGAAAGTTAGGTTTATTCGGACTTAACATATTAAAGTGGCGTAATCTCCTGGAGGCAAACAATATTAAAGTCACTTGACTTACATTGGCTCTAAGGAGCTAGTGGACTTAACATTATTTAAAAAGGTCTAACTTTTTCATTTATTATCACAGAGTTTTGATTTTACTAACAAATTGAAAATTATATTTTTGTTATAGACAACATAATTAACTGAAATATTGCATATTTGGACGATCGTCTTCGGTGCGAAAATCGCCGCCGGAGAACCGAAATGCCGTACGAGGTTCTGTCGACACTGGCGAAAACAACATCCCTCCAGTCTGTCGCGTATATCTCCGCTGCCCGTCGTCGTAGAAAAACGAGCGACCCACTCACATTGGCACAAGCCAATGGCGTCGTCGGCAACCTTGTGCGGCTAACGGTTTTTGGTCTGGCGCCGTCGCGAGTGTCAGGTTGGCGGACAAACAGCGATTTCCGATTTTCTCACGGACGACCAACGACACGGAAGCCGCTGTGCCTACGTGGATTTATGCGTCTTTAAACGGGGAATCGAATGGTGGGCCGGTCGTTTTTCTAGGACGACAAGCAGCGGGGATATACGCGACAGACTGGAGGGATGTTGTTTTCGCGAGTGTCGAGAGATCTTCGTCTGGCATTAAGGTTCTCATAAGATCCCGTATTTTATCGACATGTTCATCGGTTGTTGAAGATGAAGGCCTTCCGCTGCGTGGTTGGTCTTCATTCGACTCTCTTCCTTTTCTGAGAATGCCTTAAACCACCGAAAAACCTGGGCTCTTGAACAAACACTGTCTCCGTAGGCGTGTTGAAGTTTTGCAAAAGTATCAGTTTGCGCTGTGTCCAAGTCTGAAGCAAAACCTGATAGCACACCGTTGCTCAAAATTAATGTCACTCATTTTTAAAACGCACTATAAAAAACGGTTTACGAAATCAGTCACAAAGAACAAATAAATGACTCTAACAAGTCCAAACTTGTACTGAAGATGCATTATATGTTAATCTGCCGCCCTTCCAAGTCCCGTCTCCGCAGTGTTGCTATATCGGGCGCTACGTTGCCAGTCTCTTTACTTAATTTACACACCTCGTATGCCACTTTATATTACTGATAGTAAAAGTAGAACGATTTCAACTATTTTTTTTTTCACGGCGTCGATATTTTAGACAATCACAGACGTTACGAGAAAACTCATAGACATTATTTTTTTTTTATAATATCGAGGCATCCAAAAAAAAAGACGTATTCCATTCTTAAAGGGTATCCCCCATAAGTATGGTGAAATGCCCCCTTTTTTTTTATTTTCTTCATGATGAATGTGTTTCTTAGGGCTAATTATGAAAGGTAGACTGAATTTTAGGTCCAAAAACTTTTCCTCTCAGCTAGGTATGGAAAAAACCCTGTTTTTTACGTTTTATTTTTTTTTCTGGGTTTTTAACTGTCGAAAAAAATCTGATAAAAGACATGAGTACAGAAAATATGATTAATTTTATGTAAAAATTTTTTCAGATCTTTTTTGAGTGGTGGGTTATGCCCAGAAGTGCGAAAAATCATTTTTTTGTCCGTGAAACGACTTAAAACGGCTTAAAATCATCATTTTATAGTGTCCTGATTTTTTTTCTTGCACTAAAAGAACTCAAATGACTTCAAACAATTAAAATATATAAAAACTACTAGTTTCGATAAGTGGAATTTTTTTTCTTACGATTTTTTAGTGAACATATTTTTTAAATGTTTGAAGTCATTTGAGTCCTTTTAATGCAAGAAAAAAATCAGGACACTATAAAATGGTGATTTTAAGCCGTTTTAAGTCGTTTCACGGACAAAACATTTATTTTTCGCACTTTTGGTATGACCCACCACTCAAAAAAATCTGAAAATTTGAGGTAGTAAAAAACAGTTAAAAATATAACATATTAAAAATCTGAGCCTGAAGCTTTTTTTTGGTTAAAAGATATGGGATTTTTAAAGTTTGAATAATTTATTTAGAGGTCATAATGACCTTGAATGAGCTTGAACAAAATTTTACATAAAATTAATCATATTTTCTGTACTCATGAATTTTATCAGATTTTTTCGACAGTTAAAAACCGAGAAAAAAAATAAAACCTAAAAAAACAGGGTTTTTTCCATACCTAGCTGAGAGGAAAATTTTTTTGGACCTAAAATTCGGTCTACCTTTCATAATTAGCCCTAAGAAACACTTTCATCATGCGAAGAAAAATAAAAAAAGGGGGCATTTCACCATACTTATGGGGGATACCTTTATAACCTTATTTAATTGTCAAAGCCGTTGCTTTACATGACAGCCATTATTTATTTTGCAATTGTGACAGTCACTTATTAAAAGTTTGACGTAACCGAAAAGCTTAGACATGACCGGTATTTCTATCTCCTCATTCACAGCAAGATTTGCTGACTTTTTTTGGACGTCTCTGTATATCCTTCTTCATTCTGAGAATAGACCCGTATGGCAACGGAAGCTATTATTGATGCACACTAAACAAAAAATATTTAAAATGCCAACGAATACATATGTAAATGCACGCAAATTGCCGCGCTTCACTCACCGTAATCGTTAGTCGCATTGTCTCGTTCCGTCTAAAGTACAACGAAAATAAACTACGTGTTAATCCGGCCATAATAAACTGTTATACATGGAGTGCACTCCGCAATCTCACAAAGCACAAAGACGCAGCTTGTCTCAGTTCATTGCTCGCACTACACTATCAATTCATTGTTATCCGACATAAATATGACAAATGTAATCACCTCGGCGTTTATTTCATCGGGGAAAGGTGATTTGCGGGGCTTAAATGCATCGCTTCCATCGTGATGCTCAACTGCTGGATATCGTTCTATGAAGAGTTGAATATTATAAATTACAGAGGCTTATTGAGAACGCGTTTCTTGCTGACGAGTATAACATCCCTGTAAAATTTTGTCAATAAATCCTTCACGTAAGATAACATTTTAGTAAATTTGGTAGCAACTGCTTGTTGGAATGGGCGTAAGATGGTTATGTATTGGACATATAAAAGTAAATGAGGGGTCAGTGGAAAAGTAGTACAAGTGATGAAGTTATGCTTTGGAATAAATTAACGTCAAAGTATATTATTTGTAGTAAAATCTAATCTTCTTATAAATTCTAATCAATCATCATCATCGGACTCTATAAACAATCTACCACCATCTTCAAGAATATCTTCGATATCATCCACATCCTCGTTATTATTTTCCACTTCCATGACAACTGACGACAGCACTTTTTGATTTTTTTGTTTTGCACTGGTTTTTAAAAAACAAGGGAAGACCACCCTCTCAAAAGCTCAAACCATTGTATACTGAGGCACCAAAAATTAAATATTTGAAATGGAATAATTTACAAGAACTATTAGAGTTTGTACCTCCTGTTTACCATAGTTTTTATACAGTTACTCCATGCAGATGCAGCGAAAAGGAAACTGCATCTACATGGGGTAGTAGTAGGTCCCAATTTCCCAACCTGAAAATTCTCAATGCATCTGCTTCCTCAATTTCACTACACCTATAGCGACAACTATGGAGTAAATAAACTAGAAAATACACTTTTTCTCTTCTTTAGGTTATTTATTAAATCCTAAGTAGGAATTTCCACTATTAATGAGAATTATTCGCATCGATACCGAGTACTTTGCTGAATTTATTAGTTGCAGATCTTGTTGAACAAATTAGAAACGTTACAGATGATAATGTAGTAATAAGAAAGTTTTACTATTCAATTTTTCGTTCGCGTAAGTGCCAATAAAATGTCTAATGATCACAGTAAGACATTATTTATGGCGTTAAATTGAGTAAAGTAGAGAATTTAATAACCACTGGATGATTTTATAATTAGAGTCTAGCGACTTGAAGTTCCATATTTTACTGAAGGTGTCAGCAATTACGATCACATATCCGTTAAAAATGTACTTTAATGCCCCAGCGGGGTTGTATTTCTAGTGAAATCACCTATACATACATCGACCGATGAAAATACATTTTAACTTATTATTAACGACGAGCCATTGAACATACTGGAAGTGTATGAGTAATAAATGGGATTAGAATTATTCTAATGCAAAAAATTGTTTCCGTCAAGAAATTTTAAAATATATAAAATTATTTGTTAGAGAATAACGATGAGTGGAGATAAATGCATGTGGAAAGACACCTTCTTATTCTGAAGGGGTTGACCGATTTTCATTTATATTTTGTCTTCTTTTTCTTTTTTAAAATGGTGTAGGTCCTCCAAAAATTCTCTTTAACTATATGAATTATTTTAAAATTTGGTCAATTTGACAGCTTATTCTGATTGTCTATTGGGTGTGGACAAGGGGGTTTGGCTATTAAGCATTTTTTTATGAATAGCGATTTGTATTCAGCCATATCCTAAATACCTCTGTGCATAATGTTATTTCAATATCTCATACATGTCATTGTGCACAAATAAACATATTTTCAAAAAATGGTGTATTTGTTTGGCTCTGTATATTTCATATTGACGTGATATTGGTATACCTAGTAAAATATTAATTCCCTGTGAAGAAAAACTGTGGCTAAAAATATGACAAAATTCTTTTACACTTACGGAGCAAATTGTGAACGAAATTATGTTGTTTACATACAATTCATGTTAACAGAACTGACACTAGAAGCACTTTGCATTGAGTTTAATAAAATATATTTAATAAAGTTTGTAATTTATTGTCTTATTTTACATTTTTAAGTGAATTACTATATTAAAATTGATTTATATTATTAAAATAGGCTTAGGTATTATGGACGCTCTTTGAATATACCATATACCATTTTGAGACTCTTAATAAGAATATTATACTCGGAAAAGCGCCGCCTATAGCACTAATTAATTCAGAAATAAAGAAAGAAAGTAATAATAACTTCAAAACATCCTCTCTGTTGCTCCAACTGCAACTTGGTAAACTTTTATCTTTTGTAATAGCAACCTAAAAAATATACTTATTTTTAGTAGCTCTAAACGACTCTTAAGTAAATTTCCATGTCAGTATCCGTTGCCGTTGGAAACTTCAGCAAAAGTTTCAGGTTTGTTTATTTTTACCTTCTACTCGTACAGTACTGAGGGTATATTAAACGAACTTGATTTTGTCTGTGAATAAAACGGGGTATTAAAGACAAGACAATATTGAATTATTTAAAGTGTTTATTCAAGGCGGAGCTTTTTCAATTTTGTGTTTTGCAACACCTTGCGAATTTAGAAGGGTTTGAAGAACCGAATTTTTTTAAAATATATGTGTTAGCGAATTTTGTATCTAAATTTCGATAATACAAGTCTAGTAAGAGCGTGAACGCCATATTTTCTAACCAAAGAGAAATATTTTTTTATGTGGCTGTATGAGAAAAACTGTTTTATTTCAATTTTGTGTGTCGAGAGGCACTTCAAGCGTTTAGAATTCTCTTTACGCTTCACAGTTTGAGGAAATTTCGTGTCCCAAAGGACCAAAGGTGTCCGCGTCCCAAAGGACCAAAAACCTCGGCGTTCTAGCGTCGGTCCGCTCGCATCGAGCTAACGTAAAATACCAAATTTCGACGACGGAATCGTCCCCATATATGAATAAATTGTATGTAACTGTTCCCGAATGTGCACACAGCGGACGGACACGGAATGCCAGCTGTTGTAATCAGGCACGGTAAGTGGCGTACGTATGCACGGGCAAGAAATACACGCGTACATAATTTCCAAGGCGCTTAAAAATACGGTTTATACTTTCATTATCTTACGCTTATGCCTTAACCTTATATCTTAACCGTCTTCCAAAATGAACTTTTTGCAATATCAATCATAATTGTTTTTGGAAATTTCATCAAACTTTATCAGTAAATTACGTCGATTGGTGTCGCTATCTATGTCTACAAAATGGCGATACGGAACTTTGACAAAAACGATTATATGAACTAAGTACATAGACAAGATTCACTACAATGATTAACTATAACGAGGGTGTCAAAACTAATCATTTAGATCCTGCAGGTAATCGAACGTGCGGGCCCGTGCAGTTTAGCTTTTATAACTATTTACGCATGCAGAATGTACGTACCGGGTGGGCAAATTTCGATGTTTTTATAGGGTATCTCGGTAACTGTAAGGGCTATGGAAAAATTAACCCACCTTTCCCGACCTCTTTTTTCGAGATAAATTCATTGGTGAAAACCAGAATTTGCTATATCTTTTCGTTTTCGAGTTGTAAACGAAAATTGATTTTTTTGAGTTTTCGATTGGTGTCGATAACTCGGTTGTTTGTAAAATTAGAAGAAATCTGTTTGCACGTTCTACAGGCACTTTTTTAAGTAGAATAGGATTTCCTTAACAGATTTTTTTATATCTTGTGTAGTTTTTCGAGTTATGGCATAAACTTCTATTTTTTTTAAATGGAAACCATAGTTGGCTATGATTTAGCTAAAAAAGAGGATTTTTTCTCTTTACAACGATATATAGTTTGTGGGGTCTATGATGAGTGTTTATGCGGAAACAGTTAAAAATTTTAATTTTTTGTATAGGTATACTTACTTTGTTTTTTCTTTGCAGGAAGAATAAGTTTCTATAGTAACACATTGTTACAACAATGTTTTAATAATAATAACTGTTGCTATGGAAATTTACTCCTGCGAAAAGTAACATAAATACATAGTAACAGTCGTATATAATGAATGGTATATTAAACTTAAATAACTAATTATGACATATTAGTGACTAATTAATAATTAATTATAACATATTCATAACAAGAAAGTTTAACACACTTAACAATCAAATTTGTAACAAATAATGTATGTAAAAAATACGATACAATATATTTTACAAAAACAAAACTAGACAGATTAAAAAAAAAATACGAGCATGATTATTTACCTAAAGTTTTCAAATTGTCGTCCGTTGTTTGCGATGCACAGTTCACATCGCTTTGAAACACTTTTTGTTGCATTATAGATGTGAATATTTGAAACGGAATTCAGAAAGTCTATAAGATTTTCTCTCAGTTGAACCAGTGTATTATTTGTCTTTTTTGTATAAATTGTCTTTAATGGTTCCCCAAAAAAAGAAATCTAACGGTGAGAGATCTGGCGACCGAGGAGGCCACTTTACTGGCCCATTGTTCCCTATCCATTTCTCCCCAAAATTAGTATTTAATAATTCCGAGATTAAATTAGTATTATGGGGTGGTGCCCCGTCTTGTTGAAAAAATACATGTCGTCTTTCGTTAAGTGGCAAGTTGTCTAAAAATTCTTCTACTATGTGGTAGTTTATCATATTGTAATACCGTTGACCATTTAAATTGTCATCATAAAGTTGGTAAGCTAAAATGCGGTTATTATATAGGGCACACCATACACTAAAACCGAAACGTCCTTGATTTTGAACATCAACAGTCTGATGAGGATTATCTTCAGACCAATAATGTTTGTTGTGTCGGTTGAAAATTCCGGCACTACTTACGTAACTTTCATCTGTCCAAATGATATTTTTAAAAAATAATTGGTATTGCTCAATTTGTTGTAGGTACCAATTGCAGAAATCCAGTCGGCGTTCAGGATCAGTTGGAAGGAGCTGTTGTTGTTTCCTTATTGTATAAGGTCTAAATTTGTGTTTTTTAAAACTGAAAGTGCTCTTCGTCGCGATATACCAGACTCTGCTTCAATTTGCCTACTTGAAATTGAAGGATTTACGACTACCATACCAACAACATTTATGGCAACATCCTCAGCATCTTGAATACGATAATTTTTTTGGTCTTGGTTTATTAAATCCTCCGTATTCAACGAGGTTTTCTTTTAGTCTACCAAAGATGGACATATTAGGTTGTCTCCTTTCAGGGTAGCGATTAAAATATGCTTCCGATGCAGCTTCAGAATTATATCCATTTTGAATAAAACACTCTAGCATATTAAACTTTTCGTAATTTTGATACGCCATCGCGCCTTGTCAATTTCTTTAATCGAAACTTTAAAACTATAATGCAAGCAAAAACCAAACATAAACAATTAATCAAACAGTAATGTGTAACTGTGTATTTACATCCCAATATCCAACTGTTCTGTTTTCAAAATGACAGGCGCCTACTGTGCAAAATCATTGAAATTACTATACTGTCCTTTATTAGAAAACATATGTTTTTAACTGTTTCCGCATAAACACTCATCATAGACCCCACAAACTATATATCGTTGTAAAGAGAAAAAAATCCTCTTTTTAGCTAAATCATAGCCTACTATGGTTTCCATTTAAAAAAATAGAAGTTTATGCCATAACTCGAAAACTACACAAGATATAAAAAATCTGTTAAGGAAATCCTATTCTACTTAAAAAAGTGCCTGTAGAACGTGCAAACAGATTTCTTCTAATTTTACAAACAACCGAGTTATCGACACCAATCGAAAACTCAAAAAAATCAATTTTCGTTTACAACTCGAAAACGAAAAGATATAGCAAATTCTGGTTTTCACCAATGAATTTATCTCGAAAAAAGAGGTCGGGAAAGGTGGGTTCATTTTTTCCATAGCCCTTACAGTTACCGAGATACCCTATAAAAACATCGAAATTTGCCCACCCGGTACATATACTTGATGGATGATGTATCGATTTTGAAATAGGCGAATAAATCACGTCAGATATAATTCATTCGCTTTTATAATGAGAAAGTGTACGGGTTTTTTATTTCACGCATATTGTTTATTTTAGGGTAATAAATTCTGTCAGTCGGTATAGGCGGTGACTGAGTTGGTGCAAGATAAATATTTTGCACATTTCATTTGCAATTTAATTGATTTTAAAACAAAATATAAAATCGCGCCACAGAAATTGACATTCTCCCTCCAGGAATCATTTTGATTGTATCAGAGGGAGATAACAGATGAGAAATGAAATGAAAAAAGTATTTATTTATATAAGTCATAATACAGTATAATATAGTTATTTGTTTTTTCCACAACAGTCGACAACCCGACAATTCCAATTTATTTATTAAGCTTTAAATCAAAATAATTCGCAAACTTTTGATTGAAATGTAAATAAAGTACCTATTCTTATCAAGAGGACGAGTTCTTAAAAATTATACAGAGTGCTCCACTGCAAAAAATGATAGCTGTCAAGTGCTAAAATACAAACGAAAATCCTGTACAGAGTTATTATTTATATATTGTCCCACAAATTTTTTCGCTTTATTTTTATTTTTACAAGCTTTTATTTAACTTGCAATGTATGTATGTTTGTTTGTTTATATGTATGTTCGGGTCAAATCTTGCAACTGAATTTTAAAGTAGTTATCCTCAATCGATTGAGATGAAATTTTGCATACACATTTAGTTTGGAAGACAATGCATGGTTAGCTAAGTTATGTCATTCTAAAATGGCGGACGGTCTAAGATGGCGGAATAGTTACTTTTTGCGCACTCCCATGATATAGGTATCAAATGAAAGGGTTTGCTGAGAATAAATAAGAAATAAAATGAATTTACTCTAAATTAAATATGGCGGACCGCCCAAGATGGCGGACTAGTTATTTTTGTACACTCCCATGATATGGGTATCAAATGAAAGGCTTTGCTGAGAAGAATACGAAAAATAAAATGACCACTTTAAATCCAATATGGCGGACCACCCAAGATGGCGGACTAGTTATTTTTAAGCACTCCCATAATGTGGGTATCAAATGAAAGGGTTTGCTAAGAAGAATACGAATAAACTGACGTCTGCGTTCAACCCTTCGAGGAGATGGTGTACTACTGCCCGGCTAAACAGTAAGACTTAGCGGGGTCGTGACTTAATTAAAATCAACCTATACCCTACGCAAATTCTGGCGGTGATGAAAAAATTCAAAATGACGAAAAACAAGATGGACACCATGCCAATTTTTAAAGAGTTATAACTTGGTATAGGTTAGGGATAGTAGGAACACGTTGAGAAACATTTAGATACAAAAAACACGACGAAAATAAACTTTAAATTGAATCAAACCCATCAATTTATTACATTACACAATTTATATGGTATAAAAGCTTGTCACGAGATTTACTTGTGTAGATAAACAAGAATGTAATAATTATGTAATTGATCTAAGAAAAAAAGTATGTATTTTATAAAATAGGTAAATACGGTAAAATCTACACAAATAAATCTCGTGACAAGCTTTTATATCATATAAATTGTGTAATGTAATAAATTGATGGGTTTGATTCAATTTAGAGTTTATTTTCTTCTTTTTTAGAACAATTAAATAAAAAGCTTGTTTTTTAAAAAAAAATATTTATTATTAATTTATTTAGACATAAGAAAAAGCGAGAATAGTGATTCATCAGGTTTTTAAAAATATTTTTTGGAATAAGCTTCCTGAAAAGTAAATAAACGACGTGTTTCCGAGATATGACGTCAACACGTATTTTTTATATAGAACACCCTGTATATTTTTACATTTACAGCTTTATTTTTCTGATTTATTTGACATAAACATATATAGCAATTGTTTTCGCTGTTCGAGAGTGAATATAGAGTATTTATCAGGTTTGTCCTTTTTGCATTAAGTTAACTAAACATCATAATTTTATTGACTTATTCATACACTTACGTATTCAGTATGGCCATTCGGTATATCCACTGATTATGCAACGATTTCCTCTTATGCATTATTAATTATTATCGGTCCATATAAATAATCCCTTTAGAGTTGAGCGGTAAAGCGGTGTGTGTGTGTTCTAATTTAAATTATACAACTAATCTGCGTGGTGAAGCAAGAACTTACAGTTATAACCGAAGAAATGCCTTAATTGAACAACTTAAATTTAATTATAAACTTGCACCGAGGATGACGGATATGTTAATACTGTCAGCGGAAGGTCATATTTAATCATCTATGCAAGTCACTACAATTAATGCAAAAAGAAAACACAACAAAACATTATGATGAGAAAATTGTGAAATAAAAGAAATTAAACTTTCCTACTTTATTTCCAAATATCAATAATTCTCCTAAAGTTAATTTTTATACGAAGGATACATTTTTGGCTAGAACCAAGCCAAGAATCAAGAAGAAAAACAACGAAGTAGTATTACCTAATATCGGTGTACTACAACTTCACCAAGAACTCCAAGAAGGATCCTTGGATAATGAGGAATTCTGTGGGATTCCCAAGGATCATCAAGGACCGACATCATAACCCATTTCTATACGCAGTTTTGTAGCCGGCACTTCATCTTTGAAACTTCATGACAATTGCTCCGGTTCAGCCTTCCTAGCTAGTGCTTACGCATTGATTAAAGTAACCTGTACAGTGTTTGATTACGTTTGTTCCAGTCTACCTAATACCGTGTAGGTCTACTTTTGGCACGCAGAATGGTAGCAATGCGGTGTAGCAATGAAGTTACTCAATTCCTGTAGAATCCGAGGAAGCGATGATGAGTGCGGATCGTACTTTCAACAACATCCTGAATGTGTTAGACGGGGTTGAGATCTGGCGAGTCAGGGGGTCAAGCCATCAACTGAAATTCACCACAGTGCTTGCACCACATTGGCCTTATCACAGGAGCGTTGTGACGTTGGAAGATGCCATTGGCATTTGGAAGCATGGTCAACATGAATGAGTCTGTTCATTGAAGTCGTAATCGATTTCGGTGACCATAATGATTTGGCTGGTCAGTGTAAGTATTTTATATATTGCTAAATGTGCTAAAACAGAATACTTGAGGTCGAATTCAGGATTCTCGGGCCGAATTCAGATTCAACAATCAGGCAGTCTCTACAGTCTCTACAATCAGGCAGTTTTCGGTAGACTAGAGAAAATAAATGCTCAAGTTCAGCTTCCTATAAATTTGGTGGACAGCTTCACGCAAGGACCAAGGAAACAACTTCTGACCATATAATTTCGTGACACCGTCCCTCATCACTGCGGTGCACCTTGATAAGAAGATGTTAAAATGGCGAAATATATATTTATTTGGTTGTAAGCTACGAACTTTTCCTCTGGCATGTTCAAAAGTTTGCCCATTTTGCCATTCCAACTGTACATTAGTTTTTAGAGGAATTAATAGTCGCTGAATAGCCGCTGTGGATCTTGATGAAAGCGATGGACACTGGAAATGGATGGATTTCTGGAAATTTCTTTCATACGACAGAGCCTTGTCCTAGTTGAAGATAAATAATACAGATAAGCGACTATGAAACACAGGGGTACCACGACATTCATCCTATTGCTTGGTAGTTAGGTACCTATCCGTATTTCCCCCGTTTTCCATCTTCTTGTTTACGTTGCACAGAACTGATAAGGAGCAATGCCCAGAATCAACATTCTCGCAGTTGCTTTGTTATATCCCGGATAGAAGACGGAATCACGCAAATGCCTGCATTACGTTTTAAATAAACAAATTATTTCTGAAACACCATTTTATTTGAATTATCTCGAAAAGTATGCGTCTTACCAAAAAATATCAAGAGACAAAAGTTGTTTATTATTAAATTTCCCATCGAAATATTTGGTTTCGGTTATTGAAAAATTAATTTTTTAACGAGAAATCGAGCAAAATTTGCGGAAAAAACATTTTTTAAACACATTTAGTTACCTCAGTTAATAATAATCGTATGGTCATAAAACTTTCCAAAAAGTTGCATTTTTTATTGTTAATAAGCTCCCGCATTCGGCATTCTGTGCGATAAATAGTTCCCGAGTTATAATCAATTGAATGCGGAAAATTGCTAATTGTTAACAATTTGTTATAACAAAATAGGGGCTTTTCACAATTGCCAAAATTTTTTTACACGTACAGTTGGATGTCCTTTATCATATGCCGTTTGCGGAATATCGATAAATTAATTATAGCGTTGTTTATAACAAATTTTCTGGAGGTATAGTTTTTTTACGCGACGTATAAAACCTCATACATAGCAGCAATAGCAGCAAAAATCCGTAGTGCAAATGATTTGCAAGTGAAAGTACTTCAAAAAACGCACATTTTAAAAAGAAACATGTCGCTAAGTTATTTTGTTGTTGAGAAATTTAACGTCAGTTATAAGTTTTTTGGCTCATATCTCCGCTCCTAATAAACTTTTCGACTAGCGCTTTGAAGCAACTTTTAGCTTATCTCATGAGCTATCTACACCTAAAATTTGGAAAAGTCTGCGTTTATTATTTACGTTGCAGTCGGGTTATTAACAAAGCTTATTAACAAAGTTTATTAGGAGCGGAGATATGAGACAAAAACTTTGACGTTAAATATCTCAACAATAAAATAACTTAGCGACATGTTTTTTTTTATGTGCGTTTTTTGAAGTACTTTCGCTTGCAAATCATTTTCACTACGGATTTTTCCTTTTGCTGCTATGTACGAGGTTTTATACGTCGCGTAAAAAACTATACCCCAGAAAATTTGTTATAAACAACGCTATAATTAATTTATCGATATTCCGCATACGGCATATGATAAAGGACATCAAACTGTATGTGTAAAAAAATTTGGCACTTGCTGAAAAGCCCCTATTTTGTTATAACAAATTGTTAACGATTAGCGATTTTCTGCATTCAATTGATTATAACTAGGGAACTATTTATCGCACAGAATGCCGATTGCGGGAGCTTTTTAAAATAAAAAAAGGCAACCTTTTTGGAAGGTTTCATGACGATACGATTATTATTAACCGAGATAATTAAATTTGTTTAAAAACGGAATTTTTTCGCAGATTTTGCTTGATTTCTCGTTAAAAAATTAATTTTTCAATAGCCGAAACCACATATTTCGATGGGAAATTTAATAATAAACAACTTTTCTCTCTTGATATTTTTTCGTAAGACGCATACTTTTCGAGATAATTCGAAAAAAAATGGTGTTTCAGAAATAATTTGTTTATTTAAAATACGATGCAGGCACTTGCGTGATTCCGCCTTCTCGGATCTTTAACCAGGACGGTTTCCTCTATATGAAACCGTTGATAGTTCTTTTATGGACTATTTTGTCGTTTTTTAATACTTTTTGACGTAGGTCGCCTGGTCTATAAGGCCGAGGTCGCTGAGCGGCACAGAAAAAAACCCCATCGGCGTCCGGCTGCGACTCGAGTTCCGCAGGGTGCTGTCCAGGATATCCTTGATTTATGTAACGAGTTTGGAAGGTCGCGCGGCGCGTTCGCTTGAAATATCTCGGCGGCAAACAAAAACGACAACGCACGCCCGCCCTTTATACTAATAAGGGTGTAAATCCGCCGGCGGGCGGGTGTCGCAGGACACGTCGCTAGCGGGCGATTTATCGATACCGTTTATTACGAAATTGTCCCGTTTCTATATCGCACCTCGGTAGCAAGTTGTCGCAGCGCGCTTTGCTCGCCTACCATATATTAAAAGCCAATCTAAAACATGAAAAAAACGAGTTTTTAATTCTCGTCGCTAGAACCAGCGAAGGCACGGACAAGCAGGAAGCTCCGCTTTGCCATGGAACCGTCCTTGAAGTTGGCTCAACCACCTAGTCAAAAATATAGGAAATAATTTGAGCCAGGCACCTCAACTTTGGATTGCAGCATCTTGGCTATTCGTACCCAACTCTTGTATTACCACGTCCACTCCTGTACCTCATAGATTTCTTGTCTTCTGCGATCTAATGTCAGTTTTTAATTCTCGTCGCTAGAACCAGCGAAGGCACGAACAAGCAGGAAGCTCCGATTTGCCACGGAACCGTCCTTGAAGTTGGCTCAACCACCTAGTCAAAAATATAGGAAAAAGTGGTTTTCAGTCCAGTGCGATTGCAACCTCTGGTGTCCCGCAGGGTCCGTCTTAGGACCTTTCCTTTTTGTTATTTTTTTAAACGACATTATAGATGCAGTTGATGTCAAATGCCTTCTCTATGCTGATGACATTTCCTACATTATTCCACCCACTCCTGTGCCAAGATGTCCTATACAGTTTCACAGAACGGCTACTGTATGTCTCCAGAAGAACTTATGTATCCCCAAAGATTTCCTGTATCCTACGAGCTAATGCCTCAGTCTGTCAGAAGGTGGAGAATGATCTCGA
Organism: Aromia moschata; assembly: GCA_029963805.1. Lineage (NCBI taxonomy): Eukaryota > Metazoa > Arthropoda > Insecta > Coleoptera > Cerambycidae > Aromia > Aromia moschata. The sequence continues at coordinate 31,425 of JAPWTK010001020.1, read as the reverse complement.
TCTTATTACCACATAATCTGCAGCTGAGGACCTCCGTTGTGTATGTTTAGGTGACCTTTAACTAGGGAAAGTCCCGTTAGGTAGTTTGTAACTATTCTTAGCTGGTCCCTACTAAGCTTTAAGTGGCTTCCAGTTTTTTTAGCACATTTATCTTATACTCTTGCTTTATATTAGTTTTGCTTTATTAATAAAATGTTTCTTATGTTGGACTTTTACCATTCATACCATCCATGTACCACCTGGTTTCCATACCAGTCATGAAGACTAGTATTTCTCTTCTTGGCTGACTTCATCCACTCCGTTCTGCCCTTCCTAGCTTCAACCCCTTCTCGCTCTCTTCATTCCAACGCTGCCTTTCTGTTAACATACGTGACAAAGAGAGAGTGCCTTATTTGGAAGAAGAGGCTTGCTAGCAACAGAAGAAACCAGAGTCGCCCTTAAGAGAAGGAGCTGGAAGCTGCAGCAGAAGAAAAAGGCACGCTGCATGAGCCACTCACCATTAAATCTTTTAAAAAGTATAGTTTAACAAATTTTTTATGACCTAATACTTAGCTCAATAGGTGCCTTGTATATTGGGTAAGATTATTCATATAAAAGATGAGTACCGATCATTCCAGGCACTAAATGTTCCAGGTCTGTGTATCGACTGAATACTGCGACTAAAATACTGAAGCTATTTTAAAACGTCATATTTAAATATGATACAAATTGTTCTTAAAAAATTTTTGTTGATAATAATTCGCTCTAATGATACGTTTTGGCCTTCAATTATCATATCTCCCTCGAAAACATCACAAGTGTATGCCACACTGGTATGTTCCCTTGTACCATCCCTTATCACAGGCAGTTACTGAAAATTTCCACTTTCAGAGGGAGTATGTCTACTATGTGTGCTTGTCTAAAATTAAAAAAATATTCACTACAATTTGTGACATTGAATCGCTGGTAGTACTTAAAAAGACCTATAACAATAATAATTATTGTGGCGATTCATCTTTTATTGGATTGGTGACCGACCCATAGAGTAATATCTGTCCTATCCCATACATTTTTGTATATTACTCTCACATCCACGTAGTGGAGTGGATGTATAGTGTTTTTTTATAATTTTTACGTTTTCATACAACACAAAATTTTCATAGTTTAACATTACCAAATGAAAATATGTGAAATGCTTAACTTACATGTAATTGAAAAGGTGACCCAACTTGCTTGAGTTACCCTGTACAACAAACCTAACCTAATATATGTTTTTGTAAATGAAAATAAGCGTTGGCGGTGTAATAGCAACACGGTACCGTATCTATAACGACTATTTTACCACAAATTCCAGCTGCGGTGAAATTTAAATATATTAATAACAGACAGTCGTACTCCAAACCACAACTTTAAATCAACAGTTTTATTGAACACATATTTTGCAATGTCTCGGCTGACAGTAATGTGCCAATAATGTAGTAAAGTTCGATGTAAATTACAGCTTTCAGAACCATAACTCGACTGAGCAAAGTTAAAAACTCTTGAAGCTTGAATTTCCCCATTCTCAGTACAGGGATGCCGACGTTAAAGTACTTAAAATAAATTCGATAGTCTACAATAATGTAACAGCTCAGCCTTGAAGGAAGAAATTCTTAAGAAAATTATATAAGTACCCACAATCTTTGTGATACGATGGAGGAAAATAAACATTGACACATTGAGAGACACGTATTAAAAGCGGAAAATATGGACTATAAATATATCAACATTAGAATTAGTGTTATATTCACTTAATTTGACGCAATCACTCATAATTAATTTCCAAAAGTAGGTTAAGGGGGTATTCTGGTCTACAAATTTGAAAAAACCTAATTTTTTTTTGTTTCATATTTCCAAAGTTTAGAAATTCAAAAAACTTTAAACGCGTTTTTCTCAAAACTACTTTTTTCGAGTTGGCGTGCACGATATCTCAAGTTCTAATGAACCCATTTATTTCAAATTTGGTATGAATGTTCTTTATACATTCCTCTATCGCCTCAAGTACGCTCAGATCAAAATTTTTAATTTTACTATTTAAAAAAAAAACGGAATTGTTAAAAAAAAATTCATTCATAAAAATTCATAAAATCAAAAATTTTATTTTTGGACCCCCCACTTTGCCAGCTCATAACTTTGTCAATTTTGAGTCTTATTTTTCAGTTATTTATTTTTATGTTATTTTAAAATATCAATAAACAAATGATAAAAAAATGGATACTAAAAATATTTTTTGTTTCGTTTGTACAGAGCTTCAAAAACCACCCGAAATTCATGCCTCTAGACTAGAATAACCCCTTAAGTTGTTTTATCATTGATTCAGAATGCCACATATTTTCTGGTGATCCTGCCTGCCAGACACTGCTTTATATTATACAAGGGCTTCAATAATTCAGGGGATTCTTTTTTGTGTAAAAAAAGAAAGATATACACAAAAAAAATAAAACAAAATAAATCTTAAAGCTCTGTGTCTCAAAAACTATGCCGCTTTTCTTCATGACATCACTTGAGGAAGTATCTCTTTCGTTTTTTCAGATTACTCAGGAAACACCCTGTATAACCACAAGAGTTCATCTGAATTTTCACCGCTCTCGGCAATAACATCCTTTTGGGCTAGATGGGTTTAATCATCCATCGAAGAGCAAGAACAGCTTCCTACCTAAGTGCTAGCGGTCAATCAAACGCTTGACATGTCACTCTGTTGTATCGAACGCACCAGACTGAGACCACTCGGACGCAAAGTCTGTTTTGATAGTCAGCCCATTATTAGTACTTCATGCATCCTGGGAATGGCTCCTCCGCAATTAAAATTGCAGCCGTATCGGTTTATTATATTACTTTATGCTAATTAGAGAGCATCTTTGTTGAAGTCGTAGTTCAGCGCTAGCTTTTTTTATGGGAGAATTCTTACGCGTCTCGCATCGACGACATTAAGTATCGGTTCGAGGTTTTTTCAGTTTGTAATTTTCAATGGGTTGTGGCTAACTATGCGAGTCACGAAAGAAGACCTGCATGCGCATTCGGAGCTTGGATTGAAAGTGGCAGTGAGATGAACGTAGAAACGTATACCTCAATATTTATTTATTAACGGATTTTTGTAGCAAAATTTATTTAACGTATACCTCAGTAACGTTTTCGTTCAACTCGGGTTCGTTTTAGTGTGAAAAACTGAACAGGTACTCTCAAAACACAGTTTATATTATGAAAACACAATGACGAACTAAACTACTGACTCACACTAATATTGATTTATATACAATAATTTATATCCGAATTTATATTGGCGTACGTTTTACAAGACGCGAACCGCGCGTATTTATTTTAAAGACTGACAATTTCGCCGCTGCTCCGGTTTACACTACGTACAAAAAGTACCCGGAAATTGTAAAAAAAGCACATAAATCCGTATTCATTCATTAAAATTTATTTTATTCCCTTCAAAGTAGGCTCCATCGAATGCAATACAGCTATGTCAACGTTTAATCCACTCCTCCATACACCGCTCATAGGCCGCCGAAGGTATCGCCTTCAGCTCCTTCAGCGAATTTTGTTTGATGGCCTCTATCGTTTCAAAGTGGCGACCCCGTGGTGGCAATTTTAGTTTTGGATATAAAAAAAATCACACGGAGCCATATAGGGTGAATACGGTGGTTGGTTGGTCGTATTTATTGAGTTTTTGACCTTATATTCGGTCACAATCTTAGCTCGGTGAGATGGCGCCTTGTCGTCGTGCAAAATCCAAGAATTTTCCTTCCACAATTCCGGCCATTTCCAGCGGATACGTTCGCACAAACGCCTCAAAATGCCAAGATAATATTACTTATTAACCGTCTGTCCTTCCGGAAGGAATTCGGGATGTACTACGCCTCGATAATAAAAAAAAACGTCAGCCTTCACTTTCGACCGAATTTGGCTCGTTTTTTTCGGTTTCGGCTCATCATCATAGACTAGTTTGCATGTCGTACTCATAAATCCATGTTTCGTCTCCATTATTATGCGTTTCATGAATTTTGGTTCACTATCGGCTCTGGAAACCATGTCAAGAGCAACCTGCTTCTGATTCTCATTTTGAAAAACATTCAACTCTTTCGGAACCAGTCTCGTCGCGTTTCATGTCCAAAATATCACTCAAAATACCTTTAGCTGACATTGTCGATATGTCACACTCTTGAGCCAATTCTCTAACATTCATGTGGCGACTTTCAAGCACTAATATTTTGGTTTTGTCGATGCTATCGGCTGTTGTAGAGGTCACTGGCCGACCGGAGCGAGGCAAATGTTCGACGATTTCACGGCCCGCTTTGAACTCCTTATACCACATGTAAGCTTGTGTTTTGGACATACAAAGAATTTACTTTGAAATCACTAAAGGCCTTATTTAACACTTTCAATGAATCGGCACATAAAATTTCGTTTGCGGCACAAAATTTTGAACAGACGCGTTGTTCCACTATGTTTTCCAGTGTACAATTCGCCTAGCACACTTGGGGTCGTCTATTACTAACAACTGCTGTAAACACACTGAGTGACAGATCACGCTCTAAACAGGCTTGGTATTTAAGGAAGTGTATTTAGAGTCATTATCTTATTGTAATATTAATAGATTTTAATTTATATTTAAACAGTCGTAGATAACATTGCTTTACACAAATGCGGTGAAACTTTTTACTACCCACGTGTGTTTACTACAACTCCTCTACTGCCACCTCGTCTTAATAGTATTCTCACTCGTGACTAAGATCTATGCCAAAAATCAACTTTCCTTGACCTTTTACAACCTACCCTTTTGTAGGTTTTTACTTATTGGGCCAGTATGCAAATAGCCAAGATCCAACGGCCATACCGTGTCGTATTTGTTTCAGGCACTCTTGCGTCATTCAAATCCTCTATATGACAACTTAATATTAGGTAACTACGTGGCGAGAGCGCAGCGCGCACATTCCCGTCCACGATGCGCTTCTGGGTGCACCGCGACAGGGCACACACAGATGTCAGAGATAACCAACACGCATGGGATCTCTGGGGTTCGTATGCGGAAGGTTTTTTCTCCTTCGTTTACGACGACGGCGACTGGAAATTTTAATTGGTTGCTACGAATAAACTGTGAAGATCTTGATTAGTGCGCTGGAATCTTACGCTGGATTTAATTACGGCCTTACTGACGGTCACTTTACTGGTACGATCGCGTACTGGCCTGCCCTAGGAGGTTCGATTCTTATATGCAAAGAGAGAGGTTTTACTCTTGGTTTTGTTTGTTGTACGTGAGGTTTTTTTGTTCGCATTGCGCATATAAATGCTCGAGAAACATATGGTCGACTGATGATGACACTGGAGTGAAACTTGAAACGCCATCAGCGATTTGTTGTTTAAGTATTCTTTTTGTGTACATTATCTATATAATTTTATTTCTGATTTATAATCTGTATTTTCTACTATCCAATAATAGGTTTGTTTAAGTTAACGCCACTCTAGAATTTTGAAAAAATATTTTTTTCTTGGCTTAAACAATACTTAGGGTCTCAAAAATGATATTGACTTGGTCTTATAGTGATTTTTTTTTTTAAATAACTTAATTCTTGACTTTGCCGCAGCACCTCGAAGCGTGCGTTGAACACAATGGGACGTCCAGGCGGCGGGGACGGCGAATCAAAAAATGTTAAAGGTGTCATAGATGCACAGACTTAGATTTTACTGTGAGTAAGAAGGTGTGTACTGAGGAATGAGAATTTCAAGGATTTAAGCGTACGTAAAACTTTAAAAGCGTTTTTTTCGAAATCACGTTTTTCAAACTGGGAGAAAGGATTACTCGAAAAGATTAAAAAGGATTACATCAAACAGATCCATGCAATAGTATTGCATGGATCTGTTTGAAATTTTGATAGTAGCTTCTCAGTTACATTCTCTATAGAAGTACGTAGCCGTTTTTCGTTTTGATGTAAACTTTTTTTTAGAAACAATTTAAGACATATTTTTTGGTCAAAAATCGAGTTTTTTTTTTCAAAGCTGCGCCATTTTTTACAAAAATTGATAAAAAAAATCCCTACGCCTTTCTCGTTGGATTTGAACAGCAGCCATTTTGTAAGTTAGTTAGCAATTCAGGTGAGGCTTAGGGGTTTGTTTAAACGCTTTGTCGTCTAAAAGTCTTCCCTGTATACTGGTACATATGAATGCATGTATGTCAGGATTTGAATCCCGCGTCTCACAGGGCTTGGTTCTACGGAGTACAATTTTTTCATGTGTAGTCTAATCGTAATGATGCCTAGAGGAAGAACGTCAATTGCTGTGAGTAATTTATTCCGAGACCTAGATATGAATTTCTAAATAACACTAAACACAAACATTAAAACAAAATACCAGTTCCGTGCTGCAGATCTACGAGCCTATTCTCTTTCTGTGTGCCAGAGGATGCCCGTAGGACTAACGTCACCACTACACGATTTCACCCGAACAAAAATAAGTTCTAATGCTCACCCAATGCGGGACGGCAGTTGCTGGACGGCCGAAGTCGTGAACTTTATGAGAAAACGGCCTGTTTTGAGAAATTTATGCGCAAGAGTTAAAAGGTTATGAATTAATACTGCTCAGTGCCCTCCAGATAACGATATTTCCCGAGGATGGAAGGCAGTCCCGCCGAACGTACATCTTATTAACATAAATTCCTTGCCTCGTGCGGCCTAATCAGTTCGAGTAACCCAATTCTCAGGGGCTGGAAGCGAAAAAATCAGGATGCTCGGAGAGATTTTCGCTCGTGACATAAAATCCACAAACCGTTCCGTCTTCGTAACCGTTATGAATAATGGTGTGAGAATATAAATATAATCCGTGTTTGCAATGATAATTAATAATGGCCGCCCTCTGGTGCCTAATGTCCGTAATCTTATACCCGATACCGACTCACAATCAGATACAGATAAGCCTTGGAGACGCGCTCTATCCTGAATTATTGTGTTTGACACATGTAACGCGCATACACACACACACACTTGACATTTTGAACTTGGGCATTACAAAATTACGGGTTTCGACGATGATCGCATCGAATGATTGCCAGGACGGAACGTATATAATGGCGCGATCGTTTGTTTTGTGTACATTAATGCGGTTGATTAACAAATAACCGTTCCTTAAAAATTAATACAGTTAGGTCACGCGGCCGTGATGAATTTTCGAGATGACGGCTAGTTCCTTTGGGGCACCAGTGGGCGGTTATCGTTTACACTAGAACGTACTAATCGTATATTAGTGACGCTTTTCGTTAAAAAAGTATTGGTAGCTAAAAACAAAATTAGGAAAAAAATATAAAATACTATCAGTGGATATTTAAAATAGAACGGATAATCTCTTTAAAATATTCTTTATGTGGTAGTAAAATAGTACAATAACAGTTACTTTGGTATTTTCATACTTACATACCCATTAGCGCCTGACCGGACACTTTTTATTCTCTAATTTCAGTGTTACTGTGTGCATAATTTAATTGAAAAAAATTCCGGAACCACTGTCCCCTATGTTTTCAAGGGTGCTCTTTTGAATGGAAGTGGTTGCAAGTCCGGAAAATGAGTATCATTGGAAAATTGGAAACGAAAAACAAAACGTGATTTTTTTTATGACAAAAAAAATGTTGATCAAGTTTTTTTTGCTTTTTTTATCATAAAAAAAACACGTTTCTTTTCGGACTTGCAACATTTGGAAATTAGAGAACAAAAAGTGTCCGGTCAGGCGATAATGGGTTTTAATGTAGAAAAATTGGATGTGTGAAATTGGATGGTTTTTTTTAGAGTTCGAGTGAAATTTGTTGGAGAGGAGAATAGAGAAGCTTCCTACGAGTTCATTGCAATGTACTCGAAAATGGTTCCAAAAAACCTTTCGCAGGAACTAAAGGACATCAGGAGAAAAATGTGTCTTGACTTTTTGGAATCGATTGAAAATGATTCCCATTTTATGGAACGTGTCATTGCTGATGTTGAGAGTTCTACAGAGAGGTTCTTGAAAAACTTCGAAAAAGGGTCATTCATGTGAGACCAATTATCAAGAACAACTGGATGGTGCATCACGACAATGCGTCTTGTCACACAGCCATTTCAGTAAACGAGTTTTAAGCTAAAAAATTCCTGTACTATACGATAAATGTTGAAAAACTTGGTCATATGTAATCGCTATAGTACATTGGGCCTAAATATAATAGAAAATATTCAAAGACGCAAAAGGTTAAAATTTTTCACCATTTCAAACTTTTGGAAATTTTCCGCATTTTTTCAGATTTCTAATTTTGTTTTTCAAAAACATTTTTTTTTCAAGATTCACTCATCTGATATTAATAATTATTATTATTCCCAGATTGCAATGATTTTTTTGTAGATACTAGTACTTCACACGATATTTCCGTCACAAGAAAATAAGTATTTAACTTAATGAAAGATAATATGGACGAGAATCCGCTACTAAAAATTGAAAATTATCTTTCCTCGAGAAGTGGGTCAAAATATTGTATACCGAATGATCTTAAAAAAGATATTACTTCCTTAATTTCTAAGCTTAGAGGCAAATGACATTCAGCTAATCGAATAAAAAGATTTTTGGAAAAAAATTAAGAATAATTAACTTTCCGCCTTGAAATTTTCCGCCGTATCGCACTCGCCATATGAATTTTCAAATTCCGATAGCGAATTCGTAGTCAGCGACACCGAGTAACAAAATTGAAAGCAGTTGCTTGACTTTCTGTTGATTTTCCATATGCGCACGCGCGGATTCTCTCCGCCATTTTGAGATTTTGTAAAACGGATTTGTAGTCAGCGGCCTCAAAAACCACCGAGTAAAACTTTTCAGATCGATTTTTTCACTTTTTGACTTTTGACCAGGTTTTGGGATTTGGCCCCACTGTAGACCGGTACAACACAAAGGAGCCTATCGATGCGACAATACCAAACAATAATACAACTGAGCTGTACATCGTTGCAATTATACGATGTCTCTCTTTTCCCTACGAAACAATTACAATACAATATACCCGTTTTGTCCGATTCATTTGGCGTCCACGTATGCGTTATAAGGATATAATTGCTTATTAGATGCTGTATTATAAATGCGTTTAATACGCCGCTGTTACCTCTCCCTCTCTTTTCCTTTTTTCTTTTTCTTTTTTTCGCGTATCATAAAGGATAGCAGCGGAACAGTAGAGAACCCGCAACGATAGGCGGTATGCAAATTTCAACTTGCGTATTATGCAATACCGCTAGCCTATGTTGCGAATTATAATGAGCTGTAACCAAGTAGGTGTTCTCATTTATAAATATTACACAATGCAGACGTTGACAAATGAGCTGCATGCACGGCGTAGCTCTTCTTAATGCTTTCCGGTCTGCCTCAAATAATTGGCCGTAATGCCCAAGATCTCGGTGAAAAGTGAAAACCTTCCAAAATATTCATCTTCACTATAAATGCGTCAGTAAGCTTATCAGATTTTTAAATGATATGCTACTTGATAAATTTGAGTCAACTAACCATTGACATATTTCAATGGGTTTTGAAGACCGTGCTTCTGTTACAACTCGCCACAAATACTAAACGATTGTCGGTCGGGCTTAATATATGACTTGTTTGACCATTTCCTCAAAATATTTTCCAATCGGGTTAAGGTAGGGAGATTGGGCAAGCCAATTCATAACTTCAACTAACATCGAAAGAAATACTGTTATAACCAAGAAGAAAGCTTAAAGGCGGCAGTCGATCAAATGAAAATAAACTAATCATTTATTACTTTTTAAATGGCAACGTGTTTGGAATCAAAGGAACTTCGTTCAGTAAATACCTAAATGTTTTAATTGCCAGAACTAACAGTATTCCTTCATTGAGTTTAAGATCCACAGTTCTCACGAAGAAACGGGATGCCAAAAAAATAAATGAGATAAACCCAAAAGAGACAAACATATAACTCACAAAACTATTGAAACAGGTAAGTAACCTCAGCCTTTAATAAAGAGTCAAACATCTGGCCTATGTCAATAGATAAAATAGGTATAACCGGTAGTGATTGGCTTTATTGTGATTTTGTGGATTTGATTAGCACTTTTTATAATACATCTGATTGAATGCCCGCAAATTACACCGATAACGTCTGGCTGCAAGCAAAGGGTGAAAAATAAATGCAATATACTGAAAAAAATCCACACGAAGTGTTTAGTTTTTGAATTACATAACTTCAACTTTAACCTAAAAAACACCTTTTTAATAATAACTCTATAATGGCTTTGACGATTTTGAAAAATTTTAACTTGTTTATCATTTCCCAAAATCTCAGCTAAATTAATATATTGAGTGACCAGTTTTTCGTGGCCAGGCTGCCATTTTTAAAGTGTAGATCTTTTACTACATAAATATGTTTTTGGTGATAATGATGCACCAAAAAAAAAAAAACAGGATTGGGTCAAATAGCATTATGGATAGAACTTTGAACTTACTAGACGATGAAACCATATTTATTATACACCTTTAAAGTATTTAACCTCAAACTGTCTAAAAAATGTGACCACTGATATTAGAAATGTGACATGTGAAAGCAAAACTGATGTGCGGTATAGAGAGGGTATCATTCTACGCCAAAGCTTCACATAGGCAAAATAAGTCGCCCTTCTACTCGTAGTTTATAGACCATGATTATAGTATACCGTTATTGCTCGTTAATATTCTTTTTATGTTTTTTTTTTTTTTTTTCAAGAATTGTTATGCTTCACTAGGACCGTGTATGTATAAGCATAGTTAATTTTTTATAAAATAATATTTTCTCACAATTGTGTGAGACTGATAGATGAATACAATTAAAATATTATGATAAGACTCTCCGTTGATATTATGCTAAGATGTATTTTTTCATCGTCTACGAAGTTCAAACTTTTATCCAACAAACCAAATTGAACTAACCAGAGATAGAAATGAGCTTGTAAATAGTCAAGTAATACTATTTTATTTTCAGAGAACTTTCTCTAGAAACTTTTCAAGACAAATGCAAAGGCAAAGCAATATATTTTTTAACTCTATTTATTTTTAAAGCAACATACTTATAATTATACAACTTCCATTAAACAAATGCAAACCACGTAAAAGTTCTACGAGTTAAAAAAGGCAACTTGAACACCAAAAACGATCCAGTGTGTTAGTTTATTCAAGATTTTATGAAATGGCACATCCAAAACGTCTAAATAAACGAGCCAAAATGTATCCAAATCGTCAAGGAGTTATTATTAAAGACTTATCAACATGAAGTATTATACAGGGACCGCCAGGGAAGTATGGAATTGTTGAAGAGTGTGTCGTGCGAGGTGGAATGAACCTAATATTTTCCGAATAGATAGTATCTACTAGTTGTCAGATGCCATTTCAGTTACCATGGAGCCGTGGACTACAGCTCATCACGTGTTTGTTTACAACACCTTCATTGAAACAGGCCGTTCTGTGATTCAAACAGCGAGGGAGTTACTGTTTGGTGTGACATAGCCTTAAGTTTTTTATTAGCCTTTACATTTTTCGTGAAAACAGACATATATAGTTAATGCAAACACAGGCGATATTTACATGAATTTTCTGCCGCAATTAAGAAGATGAGGCATTAACCTCCAATACTGTATGGTTTCAACAAGATGGAGCAACTTGCCATACATCCAGAGCAGTAATGTCTTTTTTAAGGGAACATTTCCCAGGACGTTTGATTTCGTTGCGTGGAGATGTGGAGTGACCTCCTGGGTTCCCAGACCTGTCACCTTGTGACTATTTTTTATGGAGCTACCTTAAATATCGAGGTAACAAACCACGTACACTTGAAGCCCTCTCAGAAACAATCTCCCAAGAAATTCGAAGGTTCCACGTGAAATGTTTCAAAGAGAAGTATTGACAATTTGTGGCGCCGTCTATAGGAGTGCCTAGACAAAAACGGGCACCACCTAACTGACGTAATTTTTCGCACCTGATTACTTTTTCTTATTTTCCACTATGCATCGTTTAATGGCATGTAAAAAAAAATTAAGAAAAATAAAGTGTGAGGAATTTTTTAAAAAAATTCCATACCTTCCTGCCGCACCCTGCTGCTAGATGTCGGTGCAATTTGCAAGCGCCCAGTATAAATATATGTGTACAATTTTGTCTGGAAAATTTAAATGCAGACATTCTAACACAGCGTTCGTGAGAAAAAAAAGTTTTCGATGGTATACAACAGCTCGAAATTTCGCATTCCGACCACAAAATGCCCTCAATTATTTACGCTTAGACACTGTGCTATAACGCGGTGATCTTTTATTACCAGACGTGTACCGTATCCGATTCGTCGGAAGAGTTCAGAGGTCTCAGAGGGATGTGGGTCTGTGGACTTCACGAAACAACGGATTTCTGCTCGCCGTCGCCGCCGCCGTCGTGGATACCGTTTACAGTTATCAACGGGAATAAATTATCGTCGGTCCATCGAGATTTGAGAAATTTGCATTTTGCACGACGTAGCACTTTGATTCACAACGTGAAAACGGCAGCGGTCACGGTCTCTCTTTTTTCTTTCTTTTTTTTTTTTTTTTGTTATTGTGTAGTCGAAAAATACATACATATGTATATGGTATAGCATTTTCATTAGATTTATTGAATCACATTCCTTTCTTTATTTCTTTCTCCCTTTCCTTCCACCAATTGGGTTAGTTCTGTGGATTTTCTTCCATCCGTTTCTTCGTTTTTCTTATTCTTGGTCATGATCTTCATCTCTCTATCTTATGTGCAAGCCTACTGCGGCTCAAACATTTGCTGTTGTTTTTTGTTACTCATTGTTTTGGAAGAAAAAAATTATATTTAGCAGGCTTGTCGCAATGGCTCTTCAGCCTCCTTATTCCCCTGACTTGAGTCCTTGTGACTTTTTTCTCTTCTCGATATTGAAAAATCCACCTCAACCATTTGGGACCATAGAAAACATTCTAAACTAAAGGCTATTCTAATATATGAGTTCCGGCACTGCTATGAGGAATGGAAGCCGTAACCATCTCTAGCGCCGTGTGGCTATCATGGAAGTAATTTTGAAGGAAACAATACTGAATTGTAATTCTATTCGAATAAAAACATTTTTAAAAAAATCAGTCTCATTACTTAATTTACACACCTCGTATCATTTCCGACGTATTTTTACCCGCTGAATATCATGGCGTTGTCGGAATTTTGGCCTAGATCCTTTGAAATACCAATTTTGGGAGGAAATCGACCCAAAAATGGCTAAGTGGACATTTTGCTACTTTTACCAGACATCGATTTCCAACGGATTTGGACCCACCGGTCATCATGGTGTTTTCTGAATTTGTCTTACACACACACACACACGAAATTATCATAAAGTCTAAATTTTGTCGTTGAATCACCTCGTAAATCCTCCCAAATTTACGTCCGGAAAAAGTCCAAATACGTCCAGAAAGTCTTGTCCAATCTTTGAATTTCTGAATAATCCTCAGAAACCTCAATCCTTGAATTTCTGAATGATATACAAACTTTGAGAGTTCGAACAGAAATCAAAACAGATTTTCCTAATAATATATTGAGTCAGTTTTGGAGCCTGAGCCTTTAGGAGCACTTAACCCCAATTTTGAAAACACGATCATGCTCAAGGGGTTTAAAATACCTCGTAAATTATACAGCCTGTCAAAGTAACACTGTCTAAATGGTTCATAACTTCAGTGTATGAGGACAAAGATTAAAAAAAAAAAACTGAAATAACGGCCATTTCCTTAGAGCTCTAGTCCATTTTGGGAACAAAATAGGATCCAATAAACTTCGGAATCTTGTTCAGCATCCCCAAAAATGTGAGAAAACACACGTTGTTTACATTTATCAGGCGTCAGTAGAGCATTTACCTATTAGACAAAGAGAGAGAAAAAACTAAGAGCTTTGTTCTCGGCAGTCAAGGGGTTGATAAGGAATGCGCATATAATAAATTACATACATAATTATAATCGACCTCACAAAGTTTCTCCCATCCGGACCCAACACCGCAAAATTGCAGGCCTTCTAATACGCACCTAGGCACCTTTTGCTCATTAATCTGTCTCGCCTGCTTCTCAACGTCGATTTCATTATCACGAAACTGAAATCTGTTAGCAATCTGCCGCGTACTAAGATAATAGAACAATATCGTTAATACGACCCAGAAATGCCGGCCGGCGCGTTTCTTATCGCGTTCATGCAACGGAAATTGCCGGCTAGAAACGTTACGACCGCTTAATTCCTGACACTAATTTCGCCTTCATGAGCACATGTTCACTTTTACTATCGTACATGTAGGGCTGTGATTACGCCGTGTGCGCGGGAAGGTGATTATACGAGGCGCTTTTTTTATTCCGGTCCAAATTTGCCGCATTAACGTCCAGCCGTAAAGCGAAATGCCGTATTAATGAACGTAATGCCGGTGCTTGTTCTTTTTTATTTGGTGCAGTTCTGTAATTTGGATCCGCTTTATGTGCTCTGTTCTCCATTTGAGCTGATGAAGATTAGAGGCAAGGTCCCGCGATAGGAAACGCGGCTCCGAGTAGACGTAAAATAATCAGAATCAGACGGAAAGTTATATCAAATATTGGAAATTGTTTGGAAGGCTGACACTATTTCAAGAAGATTTGCATTATTACATTAGTCACATGACTAGAACCCGTAGGTTAATAATACAAGCACAGGCTCATAATAGTTCGGCCACCAAACATTTTCAATTACATCTCATCAAATTATGGAGTCTCGAATAATTGCGAAAAACATCGATAAAATCGTCTTAACTTTATTACAATATACTTTCATCTTACAGAAACTGAAAACTCTCTTCAGTATACATATTGTATTGAAAAATAGATATACACGGTGGAGACTTTAACTGGAATATATTCGCTAGCGGGGTGGTGAACGATTTTTTCAAAAAATTCCCGAGACACGTCAACTTTTAAATGTATTTACCTACATTTTGCAAGTAATATGAAAAAATATAGCCCTTCAGGGTGGCTGAAACCACCCTCGACATGATTTTTTCAAACGCAACCCTATGGCTTGTGACCCCTCATTGTAAAGCTGGTGGAAAGAATCCAACGCACTGATCAAATTTTAATTTTTAGTATGTTTGTAGGGTTGCATACAATTAAAACAATTTAAAAATTAAATTTATTTTCAATGTAACAATTGTTCAAAATGTGCACCATTCACTTGTTGGCAGCATCCCAGTCTGTGGGAGGTTTCGTCCCTTACATTATGCAACATTTGCGGTGTTATTTTCCCCATTTCCTGTCTTATCCTTTCCTGCAGATCTGCTATGTTGTTGAGTTTCTGAATGTAAACCCTACTTTTAAAGATGTCCTCACAAAAACAAATCCAG
Organism: Aromia moschata; assembly: GCA_029963805.1. Lineage (NCBI taxonomy): Eukaryota > Metazoa > Arthropoda > Insecta > Coleoptera > Cerambycidae > Aromia > Aromia moschata. Next base: position 16,049 of record JAPWTK010001020.1, on the reverse strand, counting down.
TGGTGTAAGATCTGGAGATCTTGCTAACCACTCAATATTACCTCGCCTCCCAATCCACCTACCGGGAAAAATTCTGCCCAGATACTGACGAACAATGGCAGCATAGTGTGGTGGGGCCCCATCTTGCTGAAACCATAACCTCTCGTCGGTCAAGTTAGGGTTTAAGGGGTTTGGAAATAAATGACATAGCACTGGCATTAGTTCGTGCTGGAGTAAAGCAAGTATCTTGCTCCATTAAGAGTGTCATCAAAGAAAACTGGTCCTACAATTCTATCTTGTACTATTCCGGCCCACACATTAGTTTTCTGTGGGCGCTGAGTATGAAGTTCCCTCATCCAATGGGGGTTATCTTCAGCCCAGTAACGACAATTTTGGCGATTTACGTGCCCATTTAATGTAAAAGTAGCCTCGTCAGAGAAAAACTATCCACTCTAAAGATAACTGGTTTTGATCAATACAAGTCAATTTTGATCAATACCAATAAGGATTGGATTTTCTTCTAGAGCAAGCAACAAATTCAACTTCGTGTCGTCATCAACAACAGCCTGCCTCTTACTCGGTACTTTCCTGACATGACCCATCTCTCGATATTGTGCCTCAATTTTACTAATGGTACCTTGATTTAGTGGTGGCGTCAGGATGCGTTTCTCGAAACAAGCGAACAACTTCGCATTGAGTTCGCGCCCTATCACCATATCCAATCATCATCAAAATTTCGATTTTTAGTGATTCAGTTAAATAAGACATTTTCACCAATTTGAAATAACGCTTCGTTTCAAACTCTGAATACAGCATACAAACGTCCAAATTACTCTTTGCGGCCGTGTAAAAACACTAGCAAAAAAATAACAAATATCAGTTGTGGCAAAAAATTGCTTGGAATTTTTTGTGGGGACATATGAAAAGTAAGGTTTACATTCCAAAAACTAAACAACACATTTTGAGTACGAAATTGTTGCGTTAAAAATAAATTAAACTATAAAATTACGTTTTTAATTGTATGCAACCCTACAAACATACTAAAAATTAAAATGTGATCAATGCGTTGGATTCCTCTTTCCACCAGCTTTACAATGAGGGGTCACAAGCCATAGGGTTGCATTTGAAAAAATCATGTCGAGGGTGGTTTCAGCCACCCCTGAAGGGCTATATTTTTCACATTACTTGCAAAATGTAGGTAAATACATTTAAAAGTTGACGTGTCTCGGGAATTTTTTGAAAAATCATTCACCACCCCGCTAGCGAATATATTCCAGTTAAAGTCTCCACCGTGTATAATAAAAAAATGCGATACAGTAGTGAGGAGTTGTAATAATTCGACCACTAAAATTGGCAGAAAAGGAACGCGCCTTAGACGCGTAACAATTGCCATGAAACTGATGTGTTGAGTTAAAATGAAACACATACTGAATAAATAAACAAATATCGCATGTTATTTTTCAGTTTGCAAGCAAAATACCTTGTGGTAAATCTCTTAGTAAGGATTTGTGCTTGTCTGTCATTGATGCCTATTCAAAGGAGATTTCGGCATGTGGAATATTTTTTTCTCGCTCAAATTAAAAGCTTTAATAAACCATTTCTCATAATTTGATAATGTCTAGCTGAAAATGTTAGGGAGCAAAAAAAATTTAATTTTTCCCCATATCTAAGTGAAAAATGGTCGTATCGCAAATTTAAAAAAAGCGTTTTGAAGCTTCAACACTCTAGTTTTCGGATCTGTAAGCTAACATTTTTAGAAGCCACGGTTTTAACGAAATCCGAAGAAATTGCGCAAAAAAAAATCCAAATTTTTAGCCTTCTTTTTTCTCGCTCCACGGGCTCGGAAATTTTTTTTTTCGGTTAAACGACCACATGGACCAGACAGCCTGTTTATTCAGCTTCAATTTCCTTTTCTTAATTGTTTGCTACGTCCATTTGTCGCGGAAATATCCGAAATTGAACGAAAAAGGACCCTTTTGTCTTCAACCATCGATATCTCGGTAACCAATGATCGTACAGGAAATTGAAGGAAAGTTTCTGAAACTGGAATCCGTAATCAAATCCCGTCAAGACATTAAATTTTTTTCCGCCCCTCGATATCGACTTGAAAAAGTTGAAAAAAAGTGACTTTTTCCCTTGTTTTGGTAAATCGACTGCATCTTAGCAAAATGATGAGGAGGCTACGACTTTTAGCCGATCCATCTAGCGGTTTTTCCGGGCCGATTATTCAGTTTTGAAAAAAATTAAAGGATCAGAATTTTTATTCTTAAACATTGTAATTTTCATAAAAATGGAAAAGTCGTGTTTTTTCCACTTTTTTCTCAATTCTGCATTCTCACTTCGTAAATTGGAAAAAAAAATATTTTTTTAAAAAAAAGTAGTTTTGATAACACCTTGGGGGTATCAACTTTTAATTAATTCAATAAATATGAAATAAGGAAAATTGAAGTACGGAAGGGGTAAATTGCTTGAAAAATTAGTACTTTTTTTTAATCGGCTAAAAAATGACAAAAAAAATTTTCAAGAAAACATTTTTTTGAAAATGTTCGATTTTTTTGTGACCGAGTTTTTTTGTGACCAAGTGATCGATGCAGAATTGCGAAAAAAATGGAAAAAATTGATTTTTCCATTTTTATGAAGATTACACAATGTTTAAGAATAAAAATCTTTCTCCTTCGTTCGATGAATCGATATGCACATTTACAGGGCTATTGGTGGTACATTGTGGTGTAAAAATTCCTAAAAGTCCTAGACCGATATTTACTTTTATTTCTCATGACATGACCGAAGTGCTCCAATTTTCGTTTTTGTATTATAAATAAAAGTTGTGGTTGACATTTCATTTTTTTAGTACCTCTTAGAAACAAGTATAATACAATCAAAAAATTATTTTGTTGTCTTTTTTTCCCTTGCATTCACCGGGATTGGTTTTAGCACTTCTCCATTTGAACAATTTGCTAGTAAAAACTTTAACCTTAACTCGCCGTATTCGTCTGAAACTGCACCTAAATTGTCAGGAAAGAATAACGTCTTGTCAGATTGGATACGTTCTTCTAACTAGATCTTTGTAGTTCTCCGATTTCTTGTTACCTAGGAAGTTGCTACATACTTTTGAAGGCAGCCCATGGCCTATTTTCTTTTCTCGAAAGTGTAGTTTCGAAATTTTCGTCTTTCCTTCCTTCCTTTCGTCTTTCCTTCAATCCTTCTGTATTCTTTACTGACATGATGTTGATTTCTGGCTCTGCTATCCTTTTCGCATAAAAAACAACAATATTTGGTGTAGCCACTCTGCAGTCCTGTAAGTAGTACAACAACGTTTAGATTGGCACAGACATTCCATTTATGATCTTCGCAATTTATGCTTTGAAGTAATATACGCATATTCTCGTAGCTTTCTTTCATATTTACAGCATAACCCACGGGATCAGATGGTTGTTCGTTTGCATTAAACAATAAAAACATCCTTCAGACTTGTCTTCGAAAGAGTCAATTAATAGTCGTCACTCGGTAGGTTTATAGGAAAGACCAACACATGTTGATGTTCTCTAGATTTTGCTACGTGATACGACAATTTACAGGTCAGTGTAAGGGTTACATTGGTCGAAATTATCAAAATAACACAGTTTGGCGGGGTGGATTTCCATGCAGGATTTATATCCATAACACAGGACTTCCATACGATTTAAACAAGTATTTTAATACATTCCGCAACGACGCCGCTGCTGCACAATGCCTTACGTTTCTCGTTGTTTTACAACTTAATATCTCCATCATACGAAAATGATGGAACGCATCGTTGGGCCCCCCAATCAATAAAACAAACAAGATTACACGTTAAGTTTTCGCGTTTCGTGACTGCAACGCGATAATTTCGCCTGCATATTCTGCTTTAGCGAGATGCACTGAACACCCCTTCGCCTTATTGGTTTAATGGAACTAGCACAGTGATTTCAGCATTGCCGGGAAGATCCCATTCCTTCGCACTTTATTACTGTATCCTGTAGACTGGAAAATATCCGGGCGAGCTGGTGGATATGTGCCGTTGCGCCCCCGTTTCTTGGCTGTCTGACGTTCAAGATGTTCACGACGTATACACCAAAGAAAACAAATGAATTTTCCACCTTATAGAATATATTAAATCCGTTTAAATTAAATTCTCTATTCTCTTAAAACTGATTTCGTTTGAAGTGTTAATATACTAACAACAACGTATCATAATTAAAGATTAAGACGCGGAGATGAATAGGTTCAGATTTAATTCGCTAAAGTGAATTTTACCGCGTGCACAGAACTGAAGTTGTTAAATATGTAATTTAGCTATTTCGGCATGTCAGTACTAAAGTATGTGTTACGTAACAAAACAACTTACTCAGTACATTTTCATGTCGGCTAAGAGTCATCCTCAGAATGGCAGACTTCGCGTACTTTCACAGCGTTCTGGACAACTTGAACTGATTTTATTAATATTACGCGCTACCGTCATTTTAACTAAATTCACGTAAAATTGTCCGTCTCGCGCACTCACACCACCACTTACACGAGCTTTATGTTTGCCTGCAGCAACATGCTGAAAAACATATGTTTTTATGTGCCACGTCAGTACACTGTCACACACGATACAACGCAGTTCACTGCCATTAAATGTCAGTTCCGCAAAATTGTTTATCCAACGCTACACCATAACATGTGACGGACGCTGTACAGACATTTTTACAAACTTATTCTACGTTTCATGCACACGAATGATGAATCGATCAACGCAGGTTAACTAATACTAAAAAATATGTCATCAAATTTGGCCAACTAAAAAAATACGTATTCTTGATCTTAAATGTATAACCTTATTTAATTGGCAACCTGTTACAGTATGTGACAGCCATTATGTATTTTATAATTGTGACAACCATTTGACAACAACAATGTTTCGTTTCGAGCCTCAACATGACCGATATCTCTATCTCTCTCGTTCATAGCCATTTGATGACGTTTTTTTCTTTTGAATAAGATTCCAATCGCGTTAAGGCCGGTCCTGGAAGCTGTAATTAACCTACGGACTCTAATAATCACTATTGCTTAATATTGAATTTATGTAATGAAAATGAGCGTTCAACGTCTACTGATGACACCAGACAGTATGCGAAGTTGTTGATACATGACCTGTATCGCACAATGTTATAAAGAATGTAACTATTGATGGGTGCCATCTAGATAGTTGCATAGGTATATTTTCTAAAATATGGTATCCAGGATTCTTTTGAAAGACTTGAAGCAATTTGTCTTTTATCGTAGTGCTGATAGAACTTGTGGTGGCAGCATTAATCTTGTTTTGAACATCATGCGGATTATTTTTATCTTTTTACCAACGAAGTTCAACTTATTTTAACTTTTCAGCGGATTCTATTTATATTTCCTATCACTGTTCATAGGATATACCCTTTATTTTCAGTTTGTATGCACGCTATTTTTGCATGTTCCTTCATTTATAAAATGTTTTCAACTCTAAATAACCTCTAATTGTCGAAAAAGGGAATGCAAAATTAATTTAATTCATAACACAGCACCACAGAATTTTTTTGGGCGGCACCCGAAACCGGACCATATCTCTTATATGTTTTTGGTTAATCACGAATCTGAACTCCAAATTGCTATAGCACATCGAATTTTTGTTTTAACTTAAAGAAACGTCCAACAAATCAAGAAATCGCTCAATTTTTGAGTGTGAATCAAATAAAAAAAGATATTATCACGGGAAGATAGTTGAAAACAATATAGTAAGAAATTTGTATAACCAAAATCTAAAAATGCGTCAATAAACCTCAAATTCAAAAATCCAAACTCCTGAACTCCAATTTTTACTATATAGTAAAAAACTTATGCGTACATCATTTTTAAACAAACAAGTACTATCATCATAACCTAACAAGCAGGATCAACCCAAACTCCAAAACCTACAAATCATATGCTCGTAATATACAATCATTCAAATTCAAACCCACAATCTCGAACCTTAGCCCGTCAGCGTTAACCCACAAACCCAAAACCACTAACTCAAAAACCTACTAACTTTCAAGTCACTAACCCAAATTCACTGACCCCCGAACCTAAATCAACAAACCCACTCACTCTAACCAACAAAATCACAAACCTAATTAACAAATCCTATAAACCTACAAACTTTCAGAGCAGATTCAGCCCAAATCCGAAAACCCAATGAGCCTATGCTCTTAATACCTAGCCTTCAAACTCAAACCCACAATATTGAACCTGCCCCTAAATTCAAACCCACTACCTCACATACACCCACTTTTACCCACAAAATCATAACTCACGAACCCACACACAAAAACTCTTAAACCTACAAACTTCTAAAACCTTAAGCTCAAAAACTAATAAAACCCAAACCTACAAATCCATACTACCAAACAAACCCCACCCACCCTTTTCCGTAAAATCACAAACTGTCAAAATCAAAAGTCTAAATGCACAAATGCACCTACCTTATTTTACAAAATCGTAAACCCAAACGCACAAATCCACAAGCACCAACCCACAAACTCTTCTTGGATGTTTTTTTAAGTTAAAACAAAAATTTGACGTGCTAGAGCAATTTGGAGTTCAGATTCGTGATTAACGACCCCAAAAACATATAAGAGGCCTGACTCGGTTCCGGGTGCCGCCCAAAAAAATTTGTGGTGCTGTATAATCTTAAAATGTTATTAGACAGATTGCAGACAAAAAAGATAAGGAAGGCCTTTTTGTATTTCGCCCTTATGGGCACTAGACTTTGAAGTGCACATTTGTTCCAACTCGATAAATTTCTACTCCAATGCATTAAAAATTTCTTATAAACGAAAAAACACGAAATTCACTTATATTCGTTACTTCGAATAATCGAATAGTAATAAAACCTAAACGTTTTCGAACAAGAAAAAATGTGTAAACTAATTCCGAAATCCGTGGTGAAGGCAGTCTCGGGCAACGGCGCTATTCGTTTGTCGTTAAACGACTATGAAGAAGCCATCGAACGGACTTAACACAAATCGCCGCACGATTAATGATTCCACGGGAAATTGCGGCACGTACCGTCGTAACAGTATAAAACAAGAATAAAATGCTTCACATATGTATTATTCTTCTCAATTAGGAATCATTCGGTGTTACGGCAACGGTCAACGCTCTTTCTCACTCCGCCGCTCGAACGATCTCGAATGAAATCAATTACGGGCACTAAATAAGAAAAAAATACGGGCTTTGTTCAACCTCTTGCCTAACATTTTTGTTTAACGGGTAATCTACCTACAGTAGAAAAGCTGCAGCTGATTAATTCAAGACATTTGTTAGGCAGATACAGCTATTTACAAAAAATTGCGCCGTATTGTCTTTAGTAGTACTGTAGCTTCAACTAAATTCCCAATTGAAATTATAAAAGTCAAGTTGTGAAACATTTAATAGCAGATATTTAAAATGACGAAACTGCATTACAAAACTTTTATTTTTGAAGGTCTTTTTCGAAATGGTAAGTTAGCAAAGGGATGATGTGTTCAAGAATAGTTCCTAACTTGTAACTACTCACATACAACTGGTAAATCAAATTCATGCTTGTGTTGACAAATTTTGTGAAACTGGATCAGTAAGCCGTAAGCCAGGGAGTGAAGATCGATTACGAAACTGTCGTACTCGTAGTTGTTTCGTCTCCAGTTATGATGCGTTTCATGAAGTTTGGTTCACTATCGGTTCTGGAAACCATGTCAAGAGCAACCTGCTTCCGATGCTCCTGTTGAGGAACAATCAGCTCTTTCGGAACCAGTCTCGCAGACGCGTTTCATGCCCAAAATATCACTCAAAACACCATGAGCTGGCATTGTCAATATGTCACACTCTTAAGCCAACTCTCTAACACTCATGTGGCGATTTTCAAGCACTATTATTTTGATTTTGTTGATGTTATCGGCTGTAATAGAGGTCGATGCCCGACCGGGCGTGAGGCAAATCTTCGACTTATACCACTCGTAAGCCTGTGTTTTGGACATACACGAATCACCAAAGGCCCTATTTAACTTTTTCAATGAATCGGCTCACGAAATTTCGTTTTCGGCACAAAATTTTAAATAAACGCGTTGTTTCACTATTTTTTCCAGTGAACAATTCGCCGAGCACTCTTTAGGTCGTCTATTACTAACAGCTGCTGTAAATACACTGAGTGACCGTTCGCGCTCGAAACAGGCTTGGTAATTAAGAAAAGGTGCTACCAACCTGAAGAAAAAACATTTTACCGAGTATATTAAAGAATAGCATAATAAAGTCCTATCATGGCCATCAAACAGCCACGACCTAAATGTCATTGAAACACTGTGGCATAAGAACGGTCTCTACTTTAAAGGAAAAAATCGGCGAAATTTGGGACACCTTTTCATCAGAACGCTGTCGAGGCTTGGTTGAAACAATGCCTGCAAGAATTCGGGTCGTAAAAAAGTGTTGTTTGATAAAAATTCTTGAGTTCTGTATAGAGTCGAAAAATCGGGGACCCTAACAGAATCGTATTTGGTGGAATTATAAATTCCCGCATTTTCGTAAGAAAATTGGAACCCATTATATTTTGGGGAGTGACTATTACACCCAAATAGAAAGTTATGATAGCAAAAAAAAAAACTTGAAATGAAACTTGTAACAAAAAATACAAAAAATGGCTTGCTCACCAGAAAATCTTGATAACAACTTGTAAAATATTTGAGAAGTTTTTTCCAATGATCTATCTAGTGAAGTATAAAAACTTATTATAACTCAAACCTGTTATTAAATATCAGAAACTAAATGCTGATGCTGCTGTGAAATAAAAATTTAATTCTCATAACTTTAATATCTCTCGAGAATTTGAAAAAGTAACAAAAATAAAGACTTTGTAGTTACTTGGTAATTAAAAAAAATCGCAAATATGTTGGAAGACGTTTCCAAAATTTGCTAAAAGATTCTAGAAAAAGATAATTAATTTGTAACCTTATTTACTTGTCAAGACTGTCACATCATATGACAGCCATTGTTTATTTTACAAATTGTGACGGTCACTTGTCAAAAGTTTGACATAACCGTAAAGCTTAGACATGACCACTATTTCCATCTCTTTCGTTCATAACACAGGCCCACAACGACTAACTTTTTCTTATGTATTTTGTGCCGCTGAATCGGAATTCATCATAAAAAATAGGGGGTTCCGCAGCTAATTTTGAAGATAACCTCAAAAAACTGTGGAAAACGACGTGTTTCAGTTGTAAAAGCTTGAGAAGACCAAAAAAATGCCCACAAAAAAAGGTTCTGGTGAAGATGATGGAGACTAACTTTTTCTGATGTATTTTGTGCCGCTGAATCCGAATTCATCATAAAATATAGGGGTTCCGCAGCTAATTTTGAGGATAACCTCAAAAAACTGTCGAAAACGACATGTTTCGGTTGTAAAATTTCGGTTGTAAGATTCAGCGGCACAAAATACATAAGAAAAAATTGATCATCATCCCAGAACCAGACACTTTTTTTGTGGACCTGTGTAACCAGAGTTGATGACGCTTTTTTGGATGTCTCTTTATCAATTTATTAAGGGGGCAGTACACATTTATTACACTTTTTTCAAAATTACTTGTTTATAGTAATATTTATTTTGATATTCTAATTTTTTTACATATAAAAGTCAACATCTCAAACCATATAATTTTTTTTTTTTGTAATTTTTAAGCCACGTGAGGCCGTGATATGGCTGCCTGCCACTTAGTCATGCAATAATGAAATTCCACCCATGGCAACAATACGGGTACATCCCATGATTAAAAATCATTAGATCCCTTTTCATGTGGTATATCAAAGATTAGTTCCCATGCTACCATATGCTCTATTACGAGCACCCTGACGCGCTTTCGATTCAAACACACGATCATAACATTACTTATTTATTTTGATCACATAATTATACAGTCCTGCATTCGAATGAACTGAAATCAACCCGTCTGGTAATTAGCCAGCGTAATTAATTACAGGCAGTTCATAATAAAACGACGAGGCGACATAAAAATCAATTAACCACACGAATGGGCTATAACTTTCACGTACGATCGGAATCAGCTGAAAATCACCGCATTATCGGATGCTCTCTTTCTATCTTTGGTAGTAGATGGTATGGTGGTAGAAGAGGACTTTTGAGACGTATTGTGTCTTCACGACGTCGATAGTACGTATATACTCTATTTTTGAATGGTTGATGCACCTTTGCATGCATCTCAATAGATGCATGAAAACAAGACAGTTAATAACAAGCTGTTGTAGCGTGCTTTATTGAAATTTTAGCGATACTTTATCTGCATTCGACAAACAGCTTATTCACCAAACAGGTGTGTAACATGCATTTAATTAACCCTTAAATACGCATGCTCTTGAAACAAACGTAAATGTTTCTGTAAGTTTAGACATATATGCTATAACGCTCGTTGTAAACTTTGTGCTATGCAAATCAGTTCTTTTGTGTTGAGGTTAGGCTTCTTTCAAAATTGTCCATATCCAAACAGTAACTGTCAAGAAAGTACCTCTGTCACGAACTGCAACACACTTCTAGTAGCAGTGCAGTCAATATACTCAAAGATAGAAAACATTCTTCTATGTTTCTATCATTTTCACATAACAAATTTCAAAAAATTATGTAGATGTTTTTTCTGAATTTTTAGACGATTCTTTTTTAGAGGGCAATATACTATTACTAAATAAGTAATAGTATTTTCAGAGAATCAGAATCATCTAAGGAACTGTAATTTAAATTGGGGTGGTTTCCGCCACTCTATGGGGTAGTTTTTGAGCATCGCATCGAGACTATTACATACTGTTTCTAAAATAACTGGGCATCGTAAGCTTTTTAATTCTTTTATTAACTCTTTATGCGTTATATACTTGAATGTTTATATTTACTTAGAATTATCGAGATTTAAGACTATTCGTGAAGTGTTAATCATTTTTACATGTCCCGGAAGTTAGAACCGCAAACTTAAAATTTCAAAAAAATGAAAGTTGTGCTAAATTGTGCTAGGTTTGTGCTCATTTGTGCTGCAAACGATTTTTTGAAAAATCCAAAATTACGGGCACAATTAATGAAAACGTTTTTTTTTGTAGAACCGCAAGTTATTCTTAACTTAAAATCAAAGGTTGTGCTAAGTAGATTAAAGTACACTGAATTTTGTGCAGCAAATAAAAATTCCGAAAACTTGACCATTTTCCAAAAAAAAACCAAAAACAACACAAAACTTTATCTCGGAAAATTAAAACTTGTGCTGAATTGTGCTCGAGAAATGCAATCACTCTTCCATTGTAAGAAATTATGTGCGACCAACAGTTTTCATGTAAAAACTCCAAAAACCAAACACAAAAATCTCAAAATTGTTAAATTTTGAAAAAGCAAAACTTGTGCTGAATTGTGCTCGAGAAATGCAATCACTTCTTCCTCTTGGAAAATTCGATACGACCAATAGATCTCAAATGAAAACTCAAAACCTGAAACTCAAAAAAACCTGCAAGTCTAAAAAACTATCAAATATTGAAAAGACAAATCTTGTGCTGAGTTGTGCTCGAAAAATGCAAACTATTTTCTCTCTTGCAAAATTTCGTAAGACCAACAGTTCTCAAATGAAAACTCAAAATCAAAATTCGAAAATCTCCAAATTGTTAAATTTTGAAAAAGCAAAACTTGTGCTGAATTGTGCTCGAGAAATGCAATCACTTCTTCCTCTTGAAAAATTCCATACGACCAATAGATCTCAAATGAAAACTCAAAACCTGAAACTCAAAAAAACCTGCCAGTCTAAAAAATTATCAAATATTGAAAAACCAAAACTTGTGCTGAGTTGTGCTCGAAAAATGCAAACTATTTTCTCTCTTGCAAAATTTCGTAAGACCAACAGTTCTCAAATGAAAACTCAAAATCAAAATTCGAAAATCTCCAAATTGTTAAATTTTGAAAAAGCAAAACTTGTGCTGAATTGTGCTCGAGAAATGCAATCACTTCTTCCTCTTGAAAAATTCCATACGACCAATAGATCTCAAATGAAAACTCAAAACCTGAATATTTACTATAATATTTAATAAACTATAATATTTAATATTATTTATATAATAATAATTCAAATTACTAAACAGGTGTAATTAGTTAACAATTATTATACGTAGGCTTAGAACTTAAGATAACAAGAAGTCATATGTACATTGAGTTATGTACCCTCAAAAATACATGAACACTGAACCACTGTTCAAAAAATAAACAAAGTTTATTTTCACATTTTGAGTTTTAATTCGGAAACTATTGGTCGCATATAATTTTGTAAGAGGAGACATGATTGCGTTTCTTAAGAACAACCCAGCACAAGTTTTGATTTTAAAAATGTAATAATTTGAAGATTTTCGAATTTAGATTTTGAGTTTTAATTCGGGAAATATTGAAAGTACGGAATTTTGCAAGAGGGAGAAATTATTGCATTTCTTGGGCACAACGCAGCACAAGTTTTTTTCAATATTTGGTAATTTTTTAGACTCAGGTTTTTTTGAGTTTTATGTTTTCAGTTTTCATTTGAGATCTATTGGTCATATGGAATTTTTCAAGAAGGAGAAATTGCATTTCGAGACAATTCAGCACAGTTTTTTTTTTCAATATTTGATAGTTTTTTAGACTTGCAGGTTTTTTTGAGTTTCAGGTTTTGAGTTTTCATTTGAGATCTATTGGTCGTATGGAATTTTCCAAGAGGGAAGAAGTGATTGCATTTCTCGAGCACAATTCGAACAAAGCTGTTCTTTTTCAAAATTTAACAATTTTGAGATTTTTTGTGTTTGGTTTTTTTTGAGTTTTTATATGAAAACTGTTGGTCGCACATAATTTCTTACAATGGAAGAGTGATTGCACTTCTCGAGCACAAATCAGCACAAGTTTTAATTTTCCGAGATAAAGTTTTGTGTTGTTTTTGGTTTTTTTTGGAAAATGGTTAAGTTTTCGGAATTTTCTTTGCTGCACAAATTCAGTGTACTTTAATCTACTTAGCACAACCTTTGATTTTAAGTTAAGGATAACTTGCGGTTCTACAAAAAAAAAACGTTTTCATTAATTGTGCCCGTAATTTTGGGTTTTTCAAAAAATCGTTTGCAGCACAAATGAGCACAAACCTATCACAATTTAGCACAACTTTCATTTTTGAAATTTTAAGTTTGCGGTTCTAACTTCCGGGACATCATTTTTACCCTGTTTATGGAATGTTTTTTAGCGCTGGGGGTTGATTTTGGGGTTGTACGATTTTTTTTACTTCGGATTTGGATTCAGCGTCGAAAATTACATAGGGATATAGTTGTCTCGATAGCCGTTCCATTTTTTTTTGTGGGGCTGTGTTATCAGTAACAACTCTAAGCCAATTAAGAGCTTGGACCATTTACACTGCTCATGGATTTAGAGGCTGTTTTAATTATCGGGGTATATAATTAATTGTTAGACTTTTTCAGATAGTTTAGTATAATTTAAACAAGTTCCACATTTTTATCACATAGTATTATTACCAAAAAGATATAAAAGCATTAGACAAAAAATCCTTACGGTGATATTATCTTCATATATCATCAGAAGATAACAAAAACAAAATGTTGCCTTTTCACAGAAAGGCCCATTGCAATGGAATAATAATCGAGCTAGTTGCACCCCTCTTTTGACTGCCTCAGTATAAAGTGCGGAATAAATTTGAAAGCGTAACTGAATTTTCGCTCAGTGTTCACTCATGCAGCCCCTAAAAGTAAAATTACTCGGCGCGAATAATTTTAAATTTATTCCGTTGAAAAATTTACGTTGCATCCACAACTTCTATTCAGCACAAAACTGCAAACTATTTTAATCAAACCTGAAATACTTTCGTTCGTAGACGAGGGCAACCCTAGGGAAGTATGTATATGTAGAAAACAATTGAATAAACTAAGTTTAAACTTGCTCTAAACATTTCCTTTCTCAAAATTAGATTGAAACAATTCCTCCTTAGCATAAACTGTTACACGCTACAGGAATGTTTCCAGTACTTGATGCATTTGACAAAAATTGTATTATTTAGACTTTGGACAATGTTACTGATTTAAGTAGTTATGTAGTTTGTGTGTTCAGTGCTGGTTGTCTTATTTTTAATATTGTGTATCTCACTATTGTGTTACTTCTTCTTATCTTATCTAGTCTTATAGTAGCTGTATGTCTTACTGTTTTTAATATACAGTGCGTCCATAAAGTGACGCATAAATTCATTATTAGCTAAATGAACAATATTATTGAAAATTCCCGAGACAGGTCAATTTTTTGATTGCGATTTACTATTTTGTCACATACTAATTTAATATACAGGGTGTCCCACCTTCGAGTAATGACGCCACCACCGATTTTTTTTAAATGGAACACTACATTTTTTTCAATTTTCGGATGACCCTGGCCGAGCTGAGTCCAAAAATGTATCACAAGTTGCTTCTATCTATTACAGGGTGGACAACAGTACAAAAATTACAAATTATGTATTGCTGATTAAACGCACTAAAAAAAATTAAATTAACGTTATTGTGATACAAAAATACAACTACTTTAATAAACACCAGTTTGGACAAGACGCGCGAATGACGCGAGGCGCGATACGTGGTTCGTTATTTTTTTTTGTCATTTGTTTTTTGATTGTCATTGTCATTTTTTGCCATATTAAAAACGGCTATTTAGAGTTCACTTTTGTATTGTTAACGCTTCAAAGTAGGTACTTTAAGTGAAACCTAAATCTAATTTATTTAAAACGTTTTGTTGAAAATGCCTTTAAATGAAAGGGATAGGATTGAAATTCTAATGATGATTGGTGTTGGCGACAGAATGCGGACTCAACAAGAGGTGTGTAGATTATTCCATGAAATGCACCCAGATCGTGAACCTGTTTCACAATCTACAGTAAGCAGAATAGAGCGAAAATACAGAGAATTAGGACACGTGAGGGATGCACCAAGGCAAGGTAGACCTAAAATTAATGAAAATGTTCAACAAGACGTAATTTTGTCGGCACTAGAAAATCCACATTGTACAGTAAGGCAAGTATCTAGGGATTTGAATATTGGAAAGTCTTCAGTATCGAATATTTTTAAAAAGGTAAAATACCATCCCTATAGAGTACGCCTCATCCATGAATTGGCTGAAGACGACTTTGACCGAAGAACTGAATTCTGCGAGTACATGATGGACCACAATAATCAAAATAACGGTTTCATTGCTAATATTTTATTTTCTGACGAGGCAACGTTTTTTTGAACGGGCATGTTAATCGGCAAAACACCCGCTACTGGTCTCAGGAAAATCCACACTGGATGCAAGAATACCATACGCAACATCCACAAAAGGTCAATGTGTGGGCTGGTATTGTGAGAAATAGAATTGTTGGTCCATACTTTTTTGATGAAAATTTGACAGGAGCATTGTATCTGAATTTTTTACAATATACATTAATTCCTGACTTGACCCGGCTATTTCCTGATATTGAAATAGCCAATACTTTAGACGGCAGAATTTGGTTTCAACAGGATGGTGCACCACCACATTTTGCTATAGCTGTGCGCGAGTTTTTTTACACAGAACCTTTCCAGATCGGTGGATAGGAAGAAGAGGATCAGTGGAATGGCCCCTAGATCACCTGATCTTACTCCACTAGATTTCTTTTTATGGGGTTATTTGAAATCTAAAGTTTATACTAATAGACCCGAGAACATCCGTGAGCTCAAAGATCGAATCAGGCAAGAAACGTTAAACATAACACCTGCTATGTTACAAAATGTCAGAAGCGAATGTATTGCCCGATTCGGTCATTGTTTAGCAGTCAACGGAGAACAATTTGAGCATTTATTGTGACTTTTCTAAAAATACAGAAACGTATAACTTTCTAATGAAATTTTTCATAAACACTTTATGTATTGTTGTCCACCCTGTAATAGATAGAAGCAACTTGTGATACATTTTTGGACTCAGCTCGGCCAGGGTCATCGAAACTTGAAAAAAAAATGTAGTATTCCAT